>ML807691.1:33967-45725 GCA_009831015.1 Picea engelmannii | reverse complement strand
CCTTACACACTTAAATGGATAAGCAATCATCATCAGATGCACATAACAAAGCAGTGCACAATTAAATTTGCAATTTCAGATAAGTATGTGGATGAAGTAACTTGTGATGTAGTGTCGTTAAAAGAATGTGGAATGGTCTTAGGAAGTCCGTACTTGTATGATCGTAAGGCAATTTTCTACAAAACAAAGAATCAGTATCAATTCACTAAAGAAGGTCATGATTATGTGGTGCATGCTCATCATGTTAAAACAAGTAAAACACTTCAAACAAAGGAACAGTTAATGAAGGCAGTGCAAGTAAGCAACAAATCAATAATTGTTTCAAATGAAGTAATAGATCTTAAGCAAGAACAAGACATGGTTGTTGAGTGGAAAATCAATCATAAATTGCTTCAAGATAAACTCATGTCGTGCAAATACTTCAAGTATATCAGTTCATTTGCAGTCGTCTTTCTGATGTTATCATTAGCAATGTTTTATACATGGATGATAGTGGCTTTAGTAAGATGTAACAAGGTTCAAATGGCTAATAATGTATTGTCATTTGTCATGATTGTGTTACAGTTGATCTTGATGAGACAGGTGCACAAGACAGAGTTCAAAGACAGAGGACAAGTCGGGTGGCCTATCCCGAGCTTTTTTGACTGGTCAGTAACCTTTTGGGAACCAAAAGGTCTTTTTGTGGGGAGGTGTGATCCGAAATCGGATCCAGAAGCCTGATAGGGCTTGAAAAATGCTCAAAAATGAAAGTGCTCGGAATGCGACGAAACCTATGCCATTGCGTTTGTCTCTTCTTCCTAATTCTGGTGGTATATTTACTTTCTCAAACGGAGTCCGTATGGAGAAGATATCACGTTCTGTCCGAAAAGTCAAACAGTAAAAAAAGGGGATGACTGTACAGTCCGTACAGTCCACGTGGCATGTCCGTACAGCTGACGTGGCATGTCCGTACAACTGATGTGGCAATTTTAGATTGTGACACATGGCAGCCTGGGATGATGACACATGGCAGCATCGGGAGGCGACATGTGGCAGGCGGATTTGGCTGATTTGGCGTACGGTCGGACCAGTACTGAGGTGACATGTGTCACCACTGAAAGGGTGACACGTGGTAGGGTGACATCAGCAACTGACGTGGCAGGCTGACGCAGCAGGTGACTAGACAGTACGGTGGTTGACATGGCAGGTGACAGAGCTGACAGGTGGCAGTACGACAGAGTCGACGTGGCAAATACGTGGTCCAATCAGGAGTTGACGCGTGTCATAATCCGGTTTGTTGGAAAGGTGCCACGTGGCCCAGCCATGGGCTGCCACGTGGCACCCCATTATTGGTTTAATGGTTTATGTGTAAAATAGTTTGGTATGTCACCGGGGGTCGAACCCGCGACCTCTCGGTAGGCAATGGACCGGAAAATCCGTGCTAGCCAACTCGCCGGTGGGTGGTTTTTGTAATACTATCGGTACATTTTGTTTTTGAGTTTGGTTAAAAGGTTGAATGGCAGAGTAAAGGGCCCGGGCTTAGCCCCAGCCCTCGCGCCAACACATATGATCACTCGGCATACACCACCGAACCGTGCTATGGAGCCGAGAGCCGTTTCAAATAATACGCGCAGGGTTGTTGTTACAGTTAGGTCGTGGGCCTATTGTTAGGCCATATGACCCGGATGCCAACCGACGGGCGTGCGGGAGCTGTTGAGCCACGGGCCTATCCTTTTAACCATATGATCACGGATCAAGGAGCAGGTGCGCGGAATAGGGGGCCAGCGCTATGGACGTGGCCATATGGCGCCCATGCGACCAGCCAAAGGGGCACGCGCCTGGGATTTGGGGGATGCGGCCCATAAACTTTATTAAAATGGTTTTTTTGTTATAAAAATTGGTTTTTTATAATTAATTCAGCTTATTATTAGCAGATTTCTTCCATTTTGGGGGATATTGGGCATTTTTGGAGGCCAGATTCTTGGAGGAAGTTGGATCTGAGAAAACAACTTCAAGCCTATATAAACCAGGCCTGTTTGAGGCCATGGACAATCATTCAGAGCAGAGTTATGCTGAAGGAAAGCCAAGCCAAAGTCAGTTTGATGCAGGGAAGCCTTTGAGGTGGAGACGTTGTTGGATCGTTTATGGGAGCTTGGAGCATCAGTTTTGCATGTCGTTTTCTTTGCAGGGTTTTAGATATCTGGGAGAACAAGACCAAATCAGTCTTGTAGCCATTTGGCATTGCAGAGATGTAATTTTGAGCACTTGAGCAGAAATAAAGAAGCCTCCCCCACAGAGAAAAGGCCCAGAGACGTAGGCAAAAGTTGTGCCGAACTCCTTTATCAACCTGCATGTTTATGGTTTGCTGTTTATTATTCATTTCAGATCTGCATATGTGTATTTGAATGTCATAATTCCTCTTCTTTCCTCATTCTTTCACTAAATTCTCAAATGGTTAATTAATACATGCAAGATTAAAACTCAACCATAGTCATTTAAAAGATCCTACGGATCATGTGGGAACTCTTCACCACATATTGACAAGCTTGGATAAAACAAAATGTTTTGGAATGAGTCTAGAAAGTGACTGCAAAGTGACTTGGAGACTTGATGGAGTAGGTTGTTTCCTTGGCACAACATGAAACTAGGAAAGTCATCTGCATAGAACTGGTATGTTCTTTGTTGTTTTCAGGTAGAAGACTTGAAGACTAAAGAAACAGTCACTTTCAAAAGTGACTATGTCTAGAAGAAGATCGATGTCATGCTCAAAGGGTGAAGAAGTCCCCTTTAACTTACCTCATGAAAACTATGATGAGAGTAATGCAAGAATATTCACAGAGACAAAGAAAGGAATTCTCATTTTTCAGAAAATGATGGATGAATTAATTGAAGACATTCGAAGTTGATCAAGATAGGTGGAAAAAGCCACTACCAAGACTGAGTCTTTGGAAAAAAATATGACTCAGATTGATTAGAAGTTTGTTGGATGAAATCCTATAATGGATTTTGGATGGAGCTTTGACACAATTGTTGGAGGTGGCCTTGGCAGCCACCTACCACCCTCTTTTCACTATTAAAAGCCACAAACGACTCACTACCTAGAAGCAAGTAGTGGAGCCCGTTTTAGTGAAAGGTTGATAGAGGATGAGTCATTTTGACAGAAGGATAAAATGTGTGATGGTAGGAGGCCATCCTCTTCTCCACACTAATTCAGTTTAGGCAATATATTTTCTAAGAAGTATGACAATGGGGAAGGAGGTGTTAGTGCATAAGTGTCTTCAATAAATTGTTAAGTTGTAGAAGGTGACCGGACATATTTAAGGAAGAGGTGAAGACCTTTCCTTGTGTAGTCACGGAGATAATCCCAAAAAAATGGATGGAGACAACAAAGGAGTCAACCAAGAAATGTGTGCATTTGACCTATATGGTTCAAATAGGAATAAAAACCAAGTTGACAAGGAATATGCTCACCCTCCTTCGTATCTGGGGACCTATGATGAGGTAGAGTACTCCTTGGGTAGTTTGAGGATGATTTATGGGATGAGCTATAGATAATGAGATCGTTGGTTGAAGGAAACAAAAGTATTGGTGTGGACATGCCTCTCTTAACCAAGAGGTATGGAATTATATTTTGTTGGCTCATTTCACTTATAGACTTTGGACAAATTATTGGAGCAATAGAGGGAAATGGTTGCGATGGCCATCTACCACCCTCTTCTCATTGATAGTTGCCTTAAGGCGATTTTTTTCTAGAAGTTAGTAGTAGATCTTAAGTGCACCAAGAAAAGGTGCCAAAATCATTGAGTTGGAAGTGTTGAGTTTCAATAGGTGACTTGATAGTTTGGAGGTAAAGGTGGAAACCTTGCTTTGTTCTAGCAAAGTTTTAGAAACATACTAAAGTGAAAAGGGAAGTGATCGGTTTGAGAATGATGAAGTACATTCTCAAGGATTTGGTGTGGGGATGCCTAAGTTGCAATAGTCTTGGAGAAATTTAATGTACAAAATCATGGTAGAGTGGTCAAAAGTACTTGAGTAGTAGTAAGACCAAAAAGTGTGACACCTAGATAGTTGGACAACCTTCTTAGTGGAGGTTGAGTTGCCTCAAAGGTTGTTGTAGAAAAAATGGACACTTAGATTGCAACCATATATGAAGGTGACATAGAAACATAGACATATAAGAGCATTGTGTCAAAGTTGGAAAAAAATGCTTCATTGAAATGAAGTAATGGATAGTGATTAGTTTCACAAGTAATTCAAAAAATGATAGTGTAAAGTGGTTGGAGAAGCCAACAGTGGGTGGATACATGCATCTATACAATATATTTGGAGGACAACAGATTCTTAAATATGTTTCCAAGAACATAAACAACTTTTAGTGGGGGAGGGTGTAAGTCCCTAACCTTGAATGACTTTGGAAGCCTCCACTATGATCACTTTAGTGGTCATTGATTTTCACATATAGACTTGGCATAATGATGATGGATAGAAGAGTCATTTTTGAGGTGCCTTGGCCCAATAACAAGGCACACCATGGAGATGTTGAATTCCCTTAGTCATAGACTGTGCACTGCAAACCTTGGTAGCAAACATTAGTTGGCCAGACTAAGAGAAGCTTGGAAGAGAACTTGGTGAGGAAAGGAAAAGAGGGTTTACATACGAAACATCGTCCATACACATGTACTATGCATGAAAGGAAAAGTGGCATAGAGAATCTGACTAGATTTTATAGACTTGGGTGATTAGGATACATGTGAACCCAAGAAATTGGATGTTCCACACTTGGGGGTTGTGATGGATGATAAAAGTGCCTTCCCGCACAAGTATTTATAGAATGAAATTATGGGCTACACATCCTTTGGGAACACATCCACCTGGCACACTTGGGAGTACTTGGATGCACTTGGGTTCATTGCCAGGCACATCAAACGTACTTGGGTGCACTACTAGGAACACTTGGGCCCACTTCTAGGTGCATTGGATGCATTGTCGAGTGTATTGGACACACTTGGGTGCACTTAGACATACTTGGGTGACTTTTCAGGTGCACTTGAAGGGTGCATTGGGTGCAGTTGGGAACACCATTGGATGTTGGACAATTGGTAGACAAATCATGAAGGGGGTAGAGGCACCATTGAGCACAATCGAAGTCAACAATGTGTGCACTTGGGTCCACTTAGGTTTGGAGGGGATTGCAAGTGTAAGACAAGTCTTGTATAAATAATGGATACCTCAAAGGTACTAAGGATTCATTCATCATCATTCACCAAGAGTGTAAAAGAGCTCTGCCACTGTGTCAAGTTCAAGGTTGGTACAATAGGGAGAATTGCATTGGTTGAGTGAGAAGAAGAAGACAAGACCTATAGAAGGTAGGCCTATGGTTGTTTCATGAGTTGGACTGTTATTAGGGGAATTTTGAGGTTAAAAATGGGTCTCCTAAGAGATATATTAAAATTTTCTAAATTAGTCATTTTATGGGAAGGTATATTTGACTACTCACCTCCTACACTACATTCTATGTACAATCTAGATAATCATTGTTGAGTTACATTTATAGGTTGACTAGAAATACAATTAATAGAAAAATAATCTATTAATGTGAACGAGAATAAATTTTAACTACATTGTACTTGAACAACTAATGCATTTTTATGTCTTGAACTTGGAAACCAATTTAAATAATAAAAACTATACACAATGAAAATACACATTCAAAATTGGCATAACAATATTTATGTATCATAATTTAATTTTCATCTTGTACTCTATTTACGTATTGAGAAATGAAATTCTCACCCCTATTATTAGAAACATGGAAATAAGATTAACTAGTAAGTTGCTATGAAAATTCTGATCAAGGTTTCATTCTTACAAATGGCACACACATGTTCTTGCCATGCAAAACTAAATTTGTTATATATTATAATTGTCATAATAAGGAGATTGGAGAAGTGTGTCATTAATAAAGCCTGTCTGCTAGAATTATTCTCTAGTGGTGATCTTTTTCGATACAATTTTACCTGTAACTTCAACTAGAAAGGTTGTGACAACTATTAATTTTGAAAAAATGACTAGCACTATTAGGGACCTAACCTTCCTAACCCTTCACGTAGGTAGAATAATATATTTTCGAAGTAATAATGTTTAACTAGTTAATAAGGCTTATTTAATAGACGTGAACAAGTCAATGTAGAGATTTGTATTGTCAACATCTATAAAGCACAAATATATGTTGTTTAGTGGGTAAAATTGCAACGGGGAAGATTGCATGCAGGAAATACAGACGATTTCACGTGGTTGTCTAGAAACCAACGTTTCACCTTGTTGGGAACCTCTGTAACACATGTTGGTACCCTTCAATTAGTTTTGCATCAGACAAAATCTGTACACGAACATCACTCCCACAAAATTTCAAGTATATTGGGAGTCCCCTACGTCTTCTGAAACTAGCCCTAGATCAACCAATCATCCACCTGAATGTTATAGTGACACTAAGAACAACACTTGGGAAGATACTCTCTATTACCTAGGTAATCGGGTAGTGTGTCTAAGGGTACGGTTGAGCCTCCTTAGTTGGTGCCCTGATATATTGGGCCAATTACTATTGTTCGACTCTGCACATATATCAAAGAGTTATAGAATAGGGAAAACCCTTGTTTGTATGAACCCCTAACACTTGGGAAGGAAATAAAACATAAAAGGAATAAAAGAGATCTATTTTCGTGCAACCTTACCTCCTGCATTCTTCTTGTGAAATTCCTATAAATTTTTTCCTTCTAACAATTTAGGAACTTTGTCACTATAGTATTTTGTTGGACATAATGTCATTAATGTGTTTTCATTAATGTCAAACAGTAGGACGGTATGCAGAGATTAAATCTCAGGAGGGTTAGCAAATGAAGATCAAAGTTACAGTAGGACAGTATGTAGAGATTAAAAGCTCAAGCGGGTTAGAGAATGAAGATCAAAGATCAGAAGAGATGACGCGATGAAAATCAGAACGGAAAGCGCATTGTAGAAACATGATCAGATCAAGCCAGGATCGTCGAATACACAAGCGCCAGATCAACGACATGTATGGATTGTGGAGAGAAAAGGAGAATTAAAAAGCATGTTATTCCCAATCCCATAATCAGTCTAGACCGTCAGATTACAAGAGAAAGATCATTGGAGGACTAGTCAACGATCAAATCAAATCAGGATCATTGATACGCAAGCGCCAAATCAATAACAGGGATAGATTGTTGAGAGAGAAAGGAGAATTAAACAACGTGTTATTTCCAATCCCGCAATTATTCTAGACCATCAGATCTTATAGATTCAAATATCGACAACTATGGTTGATCCACCAAACGATCAGATTAAGTCGTGATCGTCAGATATGCAAGCACATATCAAGGGAAGGGATTAATTGTGGAGCTCAAAGGGAGAATTAAAAAATGTTCTAATTCCAATCCCACAATTAGTCTAGACCATCGATCGTCACTCGCCAAATATATCTACGGTTGGCATCAGTTCCACCACCAATGAGAAGTTTTCCATTGTGGAGCTCGATGATAGTTTTAAACATCGTGTTATTTGGGACCCCACAATCATCCTTGATTGTTGATCTACTCTGGGACCATTCTCAACCGATGGATCAAGTTCAGTCGAAGGATAGGATAAGCAAAGCAAAAGGGATGAGATTTCGAATACCCGAATTCTCGATAGTCGTTGGATCACTTTAAGTGGAAGGATAGGATAAGCATGGAAAAAGGGTTGAGATCTCGAATACCCAAATTCCCGATAGTCGTTGGATCACTTTAAAGTGCAAGTATAGGATAAGTAAAGAAGAAGAGTTGTTGGATTTAAACCAAGGCAAAGAAGCATCACAGACAGATCGATTCATCGATCTAAGATCATGATCAACGAACAACATTTCATTTTGGTTTAAAATTTGTGAGGAGGTCACACTTCGGGGAATCTCACTTCGAAAGAACTAGGAAGTGGAGAAATCGAATTACCCGAAGTCTTGAAGGTCGAAATCTTGAAGTGGATATGATTCGTCTGATCAGAGGAACACTTCGGGAAGTATCTTGACCATTAGATCAAGGAGAAGAATATGTGCCACACCAGGAGATCTACGTCAGCAGACCACGTTAGCAAGGACATAGTCAGATAATGAAAATTGTCAAGATGAAATAGGCATTTCAGGTATGTGTAAATCATGAATCTAAGTGACATGTGGCAGCCACTCAGTTTGTGCCACATCATCAAGTTACGTCACTCCGAGAGTTTTACTTCGGGAGTTTCACCACCAGAAAATGACCTAAGTCTCGAAGTCCCGAAGGCCGAAGTCTCGGAGTGGACATGAGTCGTCTAATCTGAAGGACACTTCGGGAGCGTTCTCGACCGTTAATCAAGTACAGTGGAAGGATAGAGTAAGTGGAATAGCCGAAGTCTCGAAGTGTCGATTGTCGTCCAACTCATCAGTAGATTTGTAAAGAGGTTGGAAGTCGCGTAAGACGAAGTCCCAAAGTGTTGACAATCATCCAACACATCAAGAGATTTGAAAGAATGTTGGAAGTCACGAAGGACGAAGTCCTGAAGTGTCGACAATCATCCATCTCTTCGGGAGATTAAAACGTGACCGTTGATTCTAATAAGTGATCAAGCACTCGCTTGGCCTAGTGCCTAGTCACCGCCTATGGTCATATGGAATAAGAGAATTAAAGTCAAAATATTATACATCTCTTAAGTCAATAAGCCCATGGTTTTGTGTTGTCAGTCATATGTAAATGGCTTGAAGGAAGTGCCTCAACAAAACTCAATTTTTACGGTATTAACATAGATTATGGTTAAGTTAAATGAAGAGGTGCAATGGTCTAGATGAAAGGAAACAATGTGTTATATCTCACACCAGTTTGAAGATTATATAAACGAGATAGAGTGGTGAGAAGAAAGCATCTCTGCAGTTTGAATCAGAAGATATATTAAATCACTGAAGCAGAGAGAGATGCAGTGAAGACATGATACATAAGTTTTCCAGACTCAAAAAATAAGGGTGGTTGGGTGGTGCAAGGGCAGGTTGGTGCCTGCAGAGGAGTTGGTCTTTCCTTGTCAATTGTAGCTGACTAAACAGGGGGTCGAAGCCTCCTACCAGTTGGTGCTGGTGAACGAGGGTGTGGGTGCATCTTGATCAGTTGGTGATGATCTAAGAGGAAGAACATCTTCCTTCTATGTAACATGTAAAACAAAGTTTTGCAGTTAATAGAAAAGTGTTTGTGGTTTTCCCAATTGGGTTCCATGATAAAATATTGTGTTAAAATTTGTTTGCATTAACAAAAGAAAGTTGATAAATTATTGTCTCATTGATTCACCCCCCACTGATCAAAATCTGGACCAGGGGTCAAATTTTAGCCCTAAAATCAAAGTTCTTAGAATCACTTCAAATCGAACAAGAGCGTAGGCCTCATTGTCATGAACCCAACACAACTCATTTCGTCTCAAACGGACGTCGGGAGCGAGAGATATTGCGATCTGTTCGAATCATCAAATAGGCAAAAAAACAGGACGCTGACTATACAGTCCGTATAGTTCATACGGATGCTGACGTGGCATGACCGTACGCTGACGTGGCATAGGTGACATGGCTTGATCGTACATGCTAACGTGGCAGGTGATGTGGCAGTTTTGGATTGGCAGTTTTGGGCGAATCATTTGTCGACACGTGGCATGCTTTTGGCAAATTATGAGGTGCCACATGGCCCAGTCGTGGGCTGCCATGTGGCACCCCTTTATTGTCTAATGGTTTGTTTATTAAAATTTTATTGGAGTCCATGGAGTTCGACCCCCGGACCTCCCCACCAGTGTAGAGCTTTGGCAATGGCCGCCCTACCGGCGCGCCATACATTGTTTCCTATTATCTATATGGATTCAAATGTATTTCAATTTGCATATGGTTGTAAACGGCGGGGGGTCGGGCCAGGGCTTAGCCCCGACCCACGGTTCTATGCCTTGTATATGACCATACCCTCAACTTAAATGGCGCATGGGGTTTTAAATGTATAACCCACGGTTCTATGCGGTGAAACATGTCCATACCCGTTTTAAAATAGCGCGGGGTTTTTTTTAAACTTGTGGCCCACAGTTGTATTGCACATGACCAATGTGTAAACAGAATGGGCGCACATATTTTTTAAAAAAGAGTTAAAGCCCGCAGTTTTGTATTGTGCCATGTGACCTCAACCAGGAGCGTGGGGAATATTTAAAATGGTTTTTCAACGGTTAGCCCTTTTCTTTTAGAGCGCGGTCGTATGGACGACCCATGTGTCCACGGGTTTGACGGTTAGGGGCTGGCGCGCCCTTAACTGTTCGACGGTTTGCACCATTTTTCGGTTATGCATCAATGTTGGGTTTAAATACACATTTTGGAGTGTGTTCTGGGTTTAAGCACACAGAGGTGCGTTTTGGCGAACCAGAGCCAACAAGCTTGAAGGAAGAGGATGGCAAGAGGCCTATCTTTCTCATTTTTTGGCCGATTGAGGTGTCGTAAAATCCCAGCTAGGGGTTTTTGGACGTCTTGAATCCATTGGCACTATTATCAAGGCCACTTGAAGACTTATTTTTCAGGTTTTTAGCCATTGAAGTTTCAGCAAGCTCCAGGGAGCTTGAAGCCCTCATTGAATGAGGACATGCTTTGGTGAGCCTATGTTTGTTTTCTGTGAATGAATAACCATTTTTGGCTAATTGTTATGCTCTGAACATATTGGGATAGGTTTCAGATGCTTTTGAGAAATTTTACAGGTGTTTTTTCCAAAGAGAATCTCAGTGAAGCTTATGGCCACATGTATAAAAGGTCATGCCCGGATGAGCCATGATCCGTTTTCAGAGTTTTATTAGTCATTTTTGGGGTTTTTATGTATTCTGATCCCAATGGTACAGTCTGTTTTTCCATTGGAGTTGAGCAGCATCTTGTAAAAGAATCTTTGACAAATTAATCCCGGAGAGCCAAGTCCATTAATGGAGGCTCAAGGAGATGTAGCCCGGAGGGGGGTGAACTCCTTTATCATGTTGTTCTTGTTGTGAGTTTGATGGTTTATCTGCTGCAAATTATATTGTTGTGTTTTTATTTAAAGCACTTATTTAACCATTTAAGAGAACATTTCCTCACACATGAACATTGAAGAAGAAGCATGAAATTAACACATAATTTTATCTTGCATATTTTAAACACATGGAGCAAGGTCCTGTAAAGTTTGTTTAATGAAGTAGAGGGTGCTTGCATAGCATAACAAGTCAGCCTTCTATTTTCAGATCAGGTGGTATCAGAACATAGTTTGTTTTACTCATGTGTTTGCCATTGATAGCTTGAGATTTAGTTGTTGGTATTTGAGCAAGTTTTGTGTTGAAGTTTGATATCTTGCAAGGATGGAGGAAGCTTCAAGCATTGATAGTTTTCATATATCTTCAAAATCAAAGTTCTTTGACAAAGAGTTGTTGAAGGAAATTTTAACCATGAGAGATTTGATGAAAGAGATGTGTGAAGATAAGGAGAGCATTTCCCTTGAAGAGCAGTTGATGGCCATGAAGAAGGAGAAAGACCAGCTTCTTGCAAAGTTGCATGAGATGGAGATTCAACTCCATGAGGCAAAGGAAAACCTTACCAAGTACATGCATGAACATAAGGTATGCAATGTTAGTTTATCTTCTAATTCCTCTCAAGATGAATGTTTTGGTGTTTTTGAAAATCACACAAGAGGAATAGGGTCCAAGTTATTGTTAAAAATGGGCTATGAAGGTA
>ML807691.1:5256-33719 GCA_009831015.1 Picea engelmannii | reverse complement strand
CAAGGTATAATTCTGCTTATCATTCAGTTGCTTTTGATTATGTTAAGCATGATAAATTTGTATGTAAAAATGGAAGAAAGAATCCATGTACATATTGTGGTTTATATAACCATCATATTTCAAAATGTTGGAAAAGATTAACCTCTTTCAGGAAACTTTATAAGCAAAGACAACGTGAAAAGATGATGCAAAAGATTTGCACTCATTGTCAGAAGCGAGGTCATCTCATTGACCAATGTTGGACATTGCATCCAACCACTCATCCACAGCATAAGAAGCAGATGGATAAAGAGATTGGCAAGAATGGAAGAGGAGATTCCATCATCGATGTGTGTCAAGATGATTCACAAGAGGACGATGTTCAGCAGAAAAAGTCACCGTTGAGTTGGCTTGGTAAGAAATGGTTGGATTTCTTGAGCAAGTAAAGCTTGCATTTTCTGTTGTAAATGCACTTTTCAGCCTTATGTGTGCAGTTGCAGCAGTTTATCACAACTTGTATGATGCAAGTTGCATGTGAATGCAATTCATTTGAAGGAATTTTTGTTGTTGTATAACTTCGCCAGGAGGATGTAAAAGATGGGTATCATGTTCACTTGTTACATCCGTGTATCTTTTTCATATTCAGCTCTTATGTACCCACATGTTTTGGGTTATATACTTATGTTTGTACTGGAAGGAGAGTTGAAGAGTCATGCACATGCATTTGTTTTTGTGTATGTGTAAGCAGTGAACCTGGTGATAGTTCATCATGAAGGAATCATGATTGTAACATGATTGTGTATCATGTTTGTCGACTTGTCATTTTGGAAGGTTGATATGTTTCAAATGAGTCTCGACTAGTGTTGATGATTTTTTGACGACTATGTTGTGTCGATCGTGTTTTTCGACTTGTGTTTATTCGATGGTGTTTGTTGACTTGTAAGTTGATTTTGAGTACACCAAGATGCAGGAAAACACCATGTGCTTTGATGAAGTACAAGATGCGATAGTTTTCTTGAAGAGCAAAAATATTTTGTTGGCATCATTTTTCAGTGTTGTATAATTTGTTTTCAAGATTGATGGTTTTCTTGGCTTGTGACAAGATGTCGCAAGAAAGTTTTTGCAGCCATTGGAGAGCGGATTGTGTTGATGCCAAAGAATTCACAAGAGGGACTTGATTCTCAGTGGGAAGGTTGGCAGTCTTCCAATCACAAAGAGAACAGTGGGTCAGCAGTAGCCAGAGAACAGTGGTTGAGGGACATAGCCAGTTGCAGTGCAAGGCATGTCAAAGTATCCAGGTGATTATCAAAAGACTTTTCAAGTAGAATCAGTTGATAGAACTTGAAATCAGAGGAGTATTGAATCTCAGACAGATAATCATAAGCTTTTGTGGGTCCAAAAGCCTTTCAGTGGGAAAGTGTGATCAAAATCTAGACCAGGGGTCAAATTTTAGCCCAAAAATCAAAGTTCTCGGAATCACTTCAAATCGAACGAGAGCGTAGGCCTCATCGTCATGAACCCAAGGCAACTCATTTTGTCTCAAACGGACGTCGGGAGCGAGAGATATTGTGATCTGCTCGAATCGTCAAACAGGCAAAAAAAAAGGATGTTGATTGTATAGTCCGTACGGATGCTGACGTGGCATGACCGTACACTGACATGGTAGAGGTGTCGTGGATTGACCGTACATGCTGATGTGGTAGTTTTGGATTGGCAGTTTTGGGCGAATCATTTGTCGACACGTGGCATGGTTTTGGCAAATTATGAGGTGCCACGTGGCCCAGTCGTGGGCTGCCACGTGGCACCCCTTTATTGGCTAATGGTTTGTTTATTAAAATTTTATTGGAATCTGTGGGGTTCGACCCCCGGACCTCCCCACCAGTGTAGAGCTTTGGCAATGGCTGCCCTACCAGTGCGCCATACATTGTTTCCTATTATCTATATGGATTCAAATGTATTTTAATTTGCATATGGTTGTAAACGGTGGGGGGTCGGGCCGGGGCTTAGCCCCGACCCCCGGTTCTATGCCTTGTATATGACCATACCCTCCGCTTAAATGGAGCACGGGTTTTTAAATGTATAACCCAAGGTTCTATGCGGTGAAACATGTCCATACCTGTTGTAAAATAGTGCGGGGTTTTTTTAAAACTTGTGGCCCACAGTTGTATTGCACATGACCAATGTGTAAATGGAATGGGCGTGCATATTTTTAAAAAAAGAGTTAAAGCCTGCGGTTTTGTATTGTTCCATGTGACCTCAACCAGGAGCGTGGGGAATATTTAAAACGATTTTTCAACGGTTAGCCCTTTTCTTTTAGAGCGCGGTCGTATGGACGACCCATGCGTCCACGGGTTTGACGGTTAGGGGCTGGCGTGCCCTTAACTGTTCGACGATTTGCACCATTTTTTGGTTATGCGTCGGTGTTGGGTTTAAACACGCATTTTGGAGCGTGTTCTGGGTTCAAGCACACAGAGGTGCGTTTTGGCGAACCACAGCCAACAAGCTTGAAGGAAGAGGATGGCAGGAGGCCTATCTTTCTCATTTTTTGGCCGATTGAGGTGTCGTAAAAGAGCAGCTAGGGGTTTTTGGACATCCTGAATCCATTGGCACTGTTATCAAGGCCATTTGAAGACTTCTTTTGCATTTTTTTAGCCATTGAAGTTTCAGCAAGCTCCAGGGAGCTTGAAGCCCTCATTGATTGAGGACATGTTTTGGTGAGCCTATGTTTGTTTTCTGTGAATGAATAATCATTTTTGGCTAATTGTTATGCTTTGAACACATTGGGACAGGTTTCAGAGGCTTTTGAGGACTTTTACAGGTGTTTTTTCGAAAGAGAAGCTTAGTGAAGCTTATGGCCACATGTAGAAAAGGTCATGCCCGGATGAGCCATGATCCGTTTTCAGAATTTTATTAGTCATTTTTGGGGGTTTTATGTATTCTGATCCCAATGGTACAGTCTATTTTTCCATTGGAGTTGAGCAGCATATTGTAAAAGAATCTTTGACAAATTAATCCCAGAGAGCCAAGTCCATTAATGGAGGCTCAAGGAGATGTAGCCCATAGGGGGGTGAACTCCTTTATCATGTTGTTCTTGTTGTGAGTTTGATGGTTTATTTTCTGCAAATTATATTGTTGTGTTTTTATTTAAAGCACTTATTTAACCATTTAAGAGAACATTTCCTCACACATGAACATTGGAGAAGAAGCATGAAATTAACACATAATTTTATCTTGCATATTTTAAACACATGGAGCAAGGTCATGTAAAGTTTGTTTAATGAAGTAGAGGGTGCTTGCATAGCATAACAAGTCATCCTTCTATTTTCAGATCACCCGCCCCTCTTAGTGACAGGATATGATCCTTCAATTGGTATCAGAGCAAGTCTCTTCACAAAAGTATTAAATCGCTTGAAGAGAAATATACATCAGAATAGATCAACGGTTGAAGATGTCATAAAAAATCCCCCTATTTGATGGTGAATACTATGTCTTCTAGAGTGTTAGAATGAAAATCTATCTGATGTCCATTGGACTAGAAGAGTCAGAAGTTGAAGCAGAGGTTAATATGGAAGGAGAACTTCTCAGTGCCTTGGATAAATTAAGAAGATACAAAACGAGATATAGACAGCTGAAAAGTTTTGTAGTTGAACAAAAAGAAAAACATGAACAGAAAGAAAAAGATATGGAGAAACTCATGAGCAACCTGAAAAACCAAATCCTAGAAGCAAATAGGATGGAAGAAATTCTGGAAAAGTCTCTTAAAGAAAAAAAAATAACCTGTGAAAGAATGGAGGAAGAAATAGTTCACTTAAGAAAAGAACTTGATGCAAAACTCATTCAAACAAGATATGAAAATAACTCTAAAATATTAGATAATATTATTACCACACAAAGGGATTCAGGTAATAAAATGGAATTGGTTATTCTCGAGAAGAAAACCAAGTTAACTTAAAATCTTATGCAACTGCTCTCCTCAGTACATTCAAGAAGAAAGATGAAGAGAAGACAAGTAATGATCAGAACTCCAGAGGACTACTTCCACCCATCAAGAAGGAATATAATACAACATCAAAGAAGGTTTATCAAAATAGGTATCCTCACATTTTATTTGGTTATTGCTTTGCATGCTCTAATTTCATAGAAAAAACTATGAATTGTAGAGAATATAGAAGGAAAAATTTGAGGGTTAAGAACTGTAACCTTAAAGATAACAAAACAGTAAATCAAGTTAAAAGCATAAACTGTAACTCCTTTGCACCTCTACAAGAAGGGGACCTAGAATGCTTCAGATGTCATAACTATGGACATAAGGCCAGTAGTTGCAGATTAATGGAAGTCTTAGAAAATCCAAATTTCATTAGAGAGAAAAATAATCTTTGGAAAGAAAAAACATCAAAAGAGGAATGTCTCATTGCCCTGAAATCTCAAGATAAAGAAGATCTTTAGTATGTTGACAGTGGGTGCTCAAAACATATGACAAGAAACAAGGACAAGTTTTTGAACTTAAAGAAACAAAAGAGTAAAGTTACATTTGATGACAATGCTTCAGGTAACATACTTGTTCCATTCTTACTATTGGAGAATGTGTTCTATTATCATCATCTTGTTCCATTGGAACCAAACCCATTTCCCCATTTGTCAAACATGTATCAACCACTGAATTTAAATGAGATATATAATATATGTCTTGAAATCCAATAATGCAAGAATCAAATGAAAGTACTTTGTATCATCATATAATTGTTAGATTTATAAGTATCTCCATCTTTGCCTCTTCTAACCCCTAAAAATGAAGAAGAATGATATAATTAAAAATAAAGAATATTGAAATGACTTACTTGAAAGACAAGGTGTCATAACTCAATTTTCACTCATTTTCTTCACCACTTTGGTCATGTACTCTTCTATCCTACCCAGTGAAAAGCAAAATTGGAAATAGCTCATTGGAAGGATTTGAAGTAGTGTACATTTTACTAGTTTGCATAATCGATGACTGCTTCGCAAAAATATGAACAAACATAGAGATTGACATGAAAATGCCACTACACACATGGATGCCACATTTTTCTTTCATTCCAATTTGTATTTCTAAAATTAACTAGTAACAAAAAGAACTTCTAAAATAATCATCTACACTTGGCCATTCCAATAAGCTAGGTGAAGGTAAAGGGACATATTTGAGATATCCACATGATCCAATTGTTTTCGGAAAATTGTATTTATATCTCTAAAATAAAATACCTTCCTTCTTTAAACATGTAGGATCCTTACCAACATAGAGTAGTTCTCCAATTTTTGAATGAAAAACTTGGAAAACACTTGTTATGCATTCAGTTGGTTCCCATTCCTTCCAATTTGATATGCATAAACCTAAGATGAATGTAATATTCATGTTGCAATAAAAGAAAACAATATATATGTTGAAATATTAGAAGCTTTAAATACAAATTTACCATAAAAAACAACTATGATACCCAAATTGGTCATCCATAAGTCTCACAATTACAATCAATTTTTGGAAAATTTGGTTGAATATAAACTTTCTCTTTTGACATCTCTTTATAGTCATAGACACGTGACTTGAATCTTTGCCACTATTTTTCCTCCACTACTCATCCCAAATATTTTTACCAAACCTTTCCAATGGATGTTGATGCTTTGCAAATGCATTTTTTTATTACATGGCTTCCAGTGGTTGATGGTTTCATTGTTACCCATGACCCAATAAATAATGGCATCAAAACCAATTTTCCATGATCATCAGTTTTATTGTATAACACAATTTATTTTAACTCACTCTTGGGACATTGTTGAGCCATTGAATTCTACAACATGCAAATGAAATAAAGAAAGTTGAGTAGTATTCTCCTCTATAAAAAAACGAAGATGAAATTGAAATATTAGGAAGTGATTTTATGGGAAAGAGCTTGATATTTGTGCTATTATGTTTCTAAGAAAGAGGGGTTTCTACCGTGAAAATGATGGGCTGCATTTGAAGACTAGAAACAAGTGTTTATTAGAGATTTTTTTAGGATTTGGAGTTCAAAACATCAATGGGGAGTAAACAATCCAAATTTTCAAAATATAACTATGCTCGAGAAACATGTTTTTGCAAGGAAGGATCATTGGGAAATAGATTAAACATGAATGGATACTTATCACACATATTTAAAGGTTTTTGAAGAATCTTCATCTATTTTTCTACCTAACATTTTTCTAAATGTTGTAAACAATATAACATTTTGTTATTTTTTCAAATTTCTCCTAAATCGTAGAAACCAAATTCCATATCTTTACAAAATTGCAAAATGGTGAAGGAAAGAAACATTTCTTGGAAGTATCATAAGGAACTTGGCTCACATCAAAACCTTGTCTCTCTCCCATTTCTTTTGCACATTGAATACTTATTGATTTTTTATTTGCTATAAAGTGTGAAGAAGTTTCTTGTATATATGTATTCCCATGATATTGCTTTAACTTGGATGTGAAAGAGCAAACATAAGTATAGAAAGTGTTTGCAAGGATTTCATATTGAGAAGCAATGGCTAATTGTAATGCAAATGTAAGGATATGGAATTTTCTCTTACTTCCTTGACTTTTGAATCAATTGATCTAGAATTTGTCTTTGCTCTTTTTCTTAACACCTTTTGATGACTAGATGGTTATGTTTTTGGATGAACTTTGAATTTATCTTAGCTAAAAGGTTGACATAGAATTTGACTACTATCCAATTGGTATCTTCATTTTTATTGATGTCATCATAAGAGTATCATATGCATTGTCAATCAACTATTGATATCCACTTATATACTATGTAAATCCATATGTCTATCTAGATACTTCTTATCATTAAAGGATATACAAGGAAATCCATGGCTTTGGGCTAGACAATAATTCTTCATGTTACCAAGGGAAATTGGTCAATAGTTCTAAATTTTTATCAGAATTGGTCTCATTATCTTTAATGTTGATTGTGGCCATAGAGACTTGAGGTTTTTAAATAGATTTATTATCCAATGAGGAAATTAAAAAGTGCCCAAGAAAATGAGGGAATTAAAAAGTGCAATACCCTTATTTATTCAAGGAACCAAAACATGGACTTCACTCTACTCCATAAGTATTTTCCCCACAAATGAACACAACATTTGTAAAAGTAACTTCAACTAACATAAATTTCCCAGAATACTTTATTTGTATTAGTGGTAGTGAGAGAAACATGATGCTCACTTTATAAAATAGGGTTTAGTGTATCAATGGTAAGAAATCATTTTCTAAAACCTGAAAGGGTTGTTATTCATCAATTGTTTGACAAGTTCAATTCTACAAGACTCCTCGTAACTATCAAAGAGCTTGGAACTTCTCTTTTCAATTTATTGTTGGATATATTCAAAAAATTGTTAACATATATCTAGGGTTTGTGGGAAATGAAAATATTTGTAAAAGATGGAATTCTAACTTTGGATGGGGTTCTGTAATACTTGGTGACAATGACATTATTTATCACATACTTTTAATTGGGAAAGGTGGTGGTATTGTAAAATCCTTGAGGCAAGAAACCCATACCAAGATCAAAATTGCATACTCTTTTCCTAGTGTGAATGAGAGGGTTATTATTATCATCATCTCTCCTTGTGATCACAGGAAGGAGCATGTTGAAGAGAAGAAGAGAGATGGGAAAATAACAATGTAGTCAAGTTCGACATTGATACAGAGCCCACGAGTCCTACACAGGATGCACTTTCCAAATTACATGAAAGCATTGTTGATGGAGAGGGTGGTTGTGTCAATTCACATCACTCCATACACATGGGTCATCAAAATTTTCATTGTTCCATGAAAATAAGTAGCATGCCAAGTTTTTTAGCACATGTATTTGTTGGGTGTTGAGACGAATTCTAGAATCTAAACATGAAATATTGAATATGAGGTTAGGAAATGCAGAATATGAGAAAAAATATATTATTTTTCACAATAGAGAAAGGAAGAATATGTGCAATCCCTATATCAGACAATGTTTTGGATATTTACCTAATATTGAAAAGAATCTGAGTGAATATCTTCTGGAAAGTGATAGGGTAGAGGAGAAGATAGGATGTTGAGGAGGAATACCAAACTACTGGGTGATTTTCTTCTTGGAAATGGGATATTCTCCTCAATATTAAGTGATTTCCTTCATTAAAATCCTCAATTGAACGACCTATAGCTACATACTCAAACATTTCATCTTGTAGGCGAAAATACATTCCACAATTTTTCTTTATAGTCCATGATTTTCCTTCATAGCCTTGATAATATTTAATTTGAGCATTGATATCTTATTCAATAGTTATAGCGTGGATCTATGACACTCTTATGGAAATGTTCAAACCAAAACACCCACTGACGACTACAACTTGGATGACAACTGCAATGAGGCATATTTTGATGTTAAATAAAAAAGTATGAATATAATATGCATATCACAATCTTTGAGTACATGCTTCAAACACATTTTGGGAATATTACGGTAGTAAGGATGACAATGCTTCGATGTGGAATTTACTATTATTCTTTTCCCTGAGAAGGACCTACTTTTGGTGGTTCTAAATCACTTGCACTTTCAATGGGATTTGTTGACACTAGAACTGTTTCTACAACTAGAGAAGCCAAAACTGGGTATTGATCTGAAACCACTGTTGGGCAATTGACTATGCTCTCTCTGCTTGTTTTTCCACCTTTCCTACCTTTGCACTTACGTCTTCTTGCTCTAACTCATCATTCAACCCAGTAAGATGATTTAATCTGCGTGTGATATGTTCTCTTCCATTGGCTAGTGGGTGTTTTCTATTTGTTCCTTCAACCTAGAGCTAAAAGATTGAGTTCCTCCCATTAATGAACATGTCCAAATATCGATGAAGAAATTTGTTAGTCAAATGGGCTTGACAAGTGTAACTCCAATGCTAATAAGTTGTGTGTTATCGCGCAGTTTGTATTTTAGGTCACGGGCTATAGGATAGTGGACAAACTAGCGTAACAGGAACCTTCCCCACCCAATGTCACCTCGATGGGGAGGTTCTTTCTGTTTAGGGAGGTTAACCCAGGGGAGACATCCCCGGTAACCTGGTGTTTGAAGAGGCAAAGAAAAGAATGCCAAGAGTTAAGGTTTTCCCTCCTCGCAGGTTACCACCAGTGTCAGATAATCCGGCTAATCAGCCAATAAAGAAGTGGAGTCCCTGTTGAAAACACCTGCCTGGAACAAGATGATAACAATGCAATACAATATTTGCAGGCTATAACTCAAAAGGTTATTACTTCTTAACTATCTGATTTCAATTAATAAGCAATGTAATAGACAAGATGAAGTCAACGTTCTACTAAATAGCCTATGTAAGATCATCAATTCATCAATGTCTACAAAAATGACCAAGCCAACAGTATTTTCAATCAACAATTGTTCAATAAATGCTTGACGTCATCAATTTAATTGCTTATTTAATAGTCAAAAGGGTTGTTGTGTCAAGTATGATGTCAGCCTAGGTTAGTAGTGTTAGGGTTAGTTAGGGTTTCAAAGATTTAAAGTTTGAAAGATGATTTTTTGTACACTTCAAGCTCAACGTTGGAGATATTACCAGTGCCTTAGGGTAAATGGAGTCAAAGCAAGGGAAAAAGGTCTCGGGAGGATTCAAACTTAGAGACTGGAAGGTAGGGTTCCAAGGTGTTGTAATGGTAGGGCCTTGGAATCAAAACCCTAAGGGAAGGAGGCTCACTCTGGTGTTTCTTAAGCAAGGCCTCGTGCTCCTTCCTCTTTCTCTAAATACACTTGGCAAAACGGCTAGCTTCAAAGTACATATTTAAGGGAGAAAGTGTTGTAGGGGTAAGGCTTTCAAACCCTAGAAGGTGAAAACCCTAGGTGTAGATTCAACTAGGCCTAGGACATCTCCTCTTTTCAACCTATAACTTTAATGCTAGCTCAGAAAAGGAGAGAAAAGTGTAGCAACGGCTAGGCTATATCTTCCTTTTCAATGGCTAAAACTATTTCTCAAACAAGGGGACATATAGCAATGACCTACTTGTGTGCTTGCTACCTAAGGTTTCAAGATTCAACAATATAATAGCAAAATGTAAGAAATTAAACCTACAACCATTCACTTAAGAAGTTTTGCATGAAAAATTCACTTACATGTCTTGAAGAAAACATAATCAAACCCTAGTTGTAAACCTTCCTTGAGAGAAACACCATATATGCCAAGAGAAATCCTCCAAGAAGAGTTTTACCTCACTTAAAAGACCAACAAAACCAAGCTAGGGTGCAAAATATAGTCTCTCACAAGAGAGTGAGTTCTGTTATGTTCAAATGAGGGAAAAACATCCTCAATATATACCAATCCATGACCTTTTAATTACAAAATAGGTCATTAAAACAACCGACAAGGTTGACTACAAAATTTACATTGTTTTTACATTAACTTCTAAATAAATGACATAAACTGAGCAAAAGGTGGGACGCCAAGCCCTTCTGAGGGAGACGTTGGCCCTTTTTTTGCATATCCGGCATCCAGAAGTCAGACGTTAGCTTTTCTAGGGATCCTCCAAGCTGCCACACGTGCCAATAACCTCAACACACTGCCACATGCTCAAGATAACGTCCAACTCTCCTAGGTGATGTCATGTCCATCAAGGGGAAAACGTTCCATCTGAAGTGGGTGATCCCCCCTAGGCCGGGCTCAGTCAAAGTGTCCTGGGTGGAACATCCTTCTTTCTTCATATGCAAAGGCTCATCATAACGTTGTCCTGTCTCTGCCATCCCAACAACCATCTGATGGGCTCTTCAGCCCCATGGAGGTCCAAACTAATCATCTCCCCATGTGTACCAGTCCACTGGTACCTGTCCATCGGGCATGGTCCTACACATCAAAAACTTCTCCCTCCATGGGATCATTAGTCCTCGGGATCATAGCAATGTCAATCATATCTCATCATTAAATTTATCAAATACATGCATAAAACCCCTAGCATATCATCTAACAACTCAAAGACATTACACTGACCTACCATACAAAGTTGAAGAAAGAGACAGAATAACCTATTGGGCTAGCATCCATAAGAAGAAGAAAGTTTCCAAAGGAGATTATTCAAGCCATGTAATATGAAGGGATATGGTTTTAAAGACGTCCAGTCATAGTGAAGACTAGGGGAAGGTATTGTCTGTGGGTGCCTTTGTAGGAGGCGAGTTGTACCTGTCATTGATGCAGTTTTTTCCAAGCCCCTTATTGCCTTTATTCTTTCCTTATTTATTACCTTTTCTTTCTTTTTTACTTCAAGGTCTGACCAAAGGACACTGCCTTGGCATGGTGACCAGAGCTGACAGTGTTACCCACTAGTATTTTCGCAGAAATGATAAGGCTGGCTTATGATGAGACCCCCTTTCCCATGGCCATGCAACCAAAGGTCATTTCCCTGGCATGGTAACCAGATAATGGCAATGTCATACCGCTAGATACCTATGAACATAATGGGTTGGCTCATGATGAGACCTCCCATCCTCTTGGTTAGGTCTTGTTTTATTATTTTTCTTTGGGTCCCTTTTGTTTCTTATCGAGAGGCCTTTTATTTCCTTCTCGGGGATCCCTGGGTGAGGCATCTCTAGGTTTTATTCCCTATGGATTTTATCTTTTACTAGCTGCTTTTACCCCCTGGGCCTTTATCCCCTTCTTCCCACAGTACAAAGTGTAACCCCTCAAATAGGTCATCCTAATGCCCGGACTAGGGGAATGGGATGGATGTATGGGAGATAAGATGTAAAATGATTGTATGGTGGGAGCAGACGATGGCTCTTCAAATCCCCCTTGGTGGCTAACCAAAACCCATGGATACCAGCTTGCTAGGGCATTCTGTTAATCCCCCCAACAATGGTCAAGTGGGTTAGTGTAAGACCCAAGCAATTGTCAGAAATGTAAGGAACCTGATGCATATATAAGAAAGTTATAATGATCAAACATGACACATACCATGATACCTGGACCAATTACCTCATGTAGCAAGAGTCTTCTCCAATGCAAGTCCAAGCCGATGGTGATGGATGTTTCTGCTGCTGACAGGACAAATCTGTCAAAGAAAGAGAAGGATGGGCCCTCCAGGGCCATGCTCAGGTCAATCCTGCTCTTGGTACTCCATGTCTAGGACCTATGGGCCTCGAGACATGATCTCCTAGTTATCCCTAGAAATCGGGGATAACATCTGGCTCCAACTCAGGGACATGTGCTCACCGTAGAGCGCATGAGAACCTCAGCATCTCTGGTATAAATCTGCAGACCTGCTCACACTCGAATAGGGCACCAGTAACAAGGGTGGGGTGGTATTGCCACCCCGCAAATACAATATATGTACATAGATGTGAACATAAAGTGAAATACTTACCTGTACTTACCTGTTGGTTGGATGCTTGGTGTAGTCAAACAACCAATGAAGCCAATCCAGTAACATTCCTTGATACCTGCCTTTGTGCTTCATCATAAACCAGAATAGTGATAAGTCAAGCACAAAAATGTCATGAGTTACAATGTATATCACATCATCGGAAAAGTCAGAATCTAACTCATGGAGGCGGGTGGGAGGGATAAAATCATGCCAAGTCCATCTCTGAGGAAAGTACTCAATCCACTTCAAGAAAGGGTCATGAAAAATGCAAGGTTTAGAAAACTGACTCAAAGGACCTGCAAACTGGTTACCTAGGACATCCCCACACCCTGAAGTCAAAGAAGAGATCGACAAAGGTCTAGTAGATGAATAGCAAACTAAAAAGGGAAAGTTGAAAAATTGACTGAAACACACAGTACCCAACCAACCCTTGGAGTTCAGGGTTTTCCTAAAAGGAAACTCAACATTAAAAATATACTTCCCAAGCACACCTTTAATGGACAGACAAGGTAAAGTAACAACATGTGGCTGGAGTGAAAATCCATGAGAGACTTTCCTTAGGCAAACAATGTTCTCACTTGTATCAAAATCTGAGCAGATAGGCGATTGACAATCATCTTCACAAAACAAGTCCAAATGCTCAGAAGAACAGTCATCAAAGTCCTCAAGGTATGACCAAGAATCATCAGGAAAATAAGGTACCGGGTCATCCTTGGTCCCTTGGAAGGTATGGGTAACAACCTCATCTCCTTGTTGCCACTGGTCAAAAGTAATATGTTTTGATAATTGCAAGGGCAACGTCTGAAGATGAATTTTTATATCATAGATGGGATCTATATCACAACTAAATGAATCCCACCTACATCTCCCAACATGTATGAACTCGTCGAAATCATCTATGTCAACATCAATATCATAACATGGAGGAGTCAAAACATCCAATAGATATTCCTTGAGCTAAGCACTAGGAATATCTAGAATGCAATTACATTATTTACACATGGGGTCATTTAAATCAACCCACATGGCTTGAGTCTTGTCATAAATCCTCATCATTTGAATAATACATGATTAAATATATTATAATCCAAGGGTCAAAATCAGGATATTACATTCCCCTCTCGCTTGGAATACCAATGTTCTTAATGTTCATCTTTCCAACAATGTGACTTTGTCTCCCTTCTTCGATTGCATTTATAATGCTATCTTCTTCATTGTGAACTTGCACTAGTTGACTGTCTTGGACACAATGCTTCTACAATTCCTTTCTCTACCTTGGAATACCTCCAAGGTCTTAGCATTCTAGAATAACAAAAAGCATAGTAATCATCATTGGAAACACATGCATTTCATGGCCATTTTATGCAACAGTTATCCTATCCATGGGAATTTCAAATTCATAACTAAAGCATGTGCATTCCTAACACAAGGTAAAGTACGCAATGCAACCCAATAATTATTTGTATGAATATATATTTGCTCCAAGGGACTACCACACACTAGATTTAGCTCATTGTCTTCTCTAACACACCCAAAATACATTTTTCCTTTTGCTCCACAAGGCTACCACATGTGAGATATATCTTCTCCACAAGGCTACCACACGCAAGACGTGTGTAGGAGTCCAATACATTGTCTACCTTTAATAGGAACAACCCAACAACATTATATCTTGGTTGTTGGGAACTCATTGAGCAACAATGTATAGGAAAAGGGATGGTTTCCTATGCAAACCAATCTTTTTGATCTTGTGAAGCCACCCATCTCTCTTGTTATGTCCATCATCTTCTCTTTCACAACCCAACTTGGTGATTCACATGTTTGAATCTTTGTCTTAATCTTCAATGGTGTATTTTGGCATGAGAGGATATGGTTCCAATGGTAGCAATTGTGACGATGATCAAAGTATGAGCCAATTCATATTTTCATGATGAAGGAGAGTGCACAAGAATAGAGAAGTTTGAATTTTCATGAGATAGAGTCTCGTACACTCCTTCATCATGTTGTACTTAGTGCCCTTTCCCTCATAACTATGCAAGGTAAATTTCCCACCAACCACCACATGTATTCAGTGATTGGTCTATAAGTTAAATATGATGTTTGATATTTAAATAAAGCACAAAATAATAAGGAAAAAGGGAGGAGTTAAATACAAAGGATTTATCAACACCCCTTGGCCCCCCCTTTCCTCTTCCCCTCTAGTGGTATCATGTGGGCCCTTTTTTTTCAAAGGTGGAAAAACATATCATAATTTAGTTGTCAACTAGAAGTGAGGAAAACTATCACTTGTTGCTATTTTCTAATATGGGTTGACTTGTCATCATTATCCAAGGAAAACTAGGCCAACTGAAGTAACCTGTTGGTGATCTATAAGGGGGTATACTCTCAGTCTTGCCAAATGCCTCTAGGTATTGGGTTGTTAACATGTTTCCTTATGTCCAAGGTAGATGAGCTCTTAGCCAATTAGAAGCAATTTTACGTCTAATTCTCGGACCAAAGACAATTTTAGCCTGGATAGTATCTGCAAGAAAGTCAATATCCCTTATTGCTTCCTCAAACAACCTTTTTGGTGGAAATTATATTAACATAAACATAAGCACACCACGGAAAATATGACAACCACACCATAATCATATCCCACCAAAATGGTCACACATTCAATAATTAAACCTTGACCTTAAACTCTGCACTAAGAATGATTATAATGAAATTATTATTTACACATGGGTCATTTAACTCAACCCAAGTGACTTGTTTCCTGTCACAAATATTCACACTTAAATAATACATGATTTAATGTATTATCATTTAGAAATTAAAACTAGAATATTACATGAATATTACTAGAATATACAACTTGAGTGGGCCTAATGGTTAAGAACATGTGTTTCCTCCTAAGAGGTCACAAGTTCAAATCTAGAGGGGGGTAGGGTATGTATACCTCTGTAGACTTTACCAGTCAAATCGTTGGGTGGAGGATGTCTCATACACCAATTTGGTGTCAAAACAATCCCAAAAGTAAAATTTAAATTTTATTTTTTGTTTCACATGTACAAATCAATATAATCCAAACTCAAAAACTCAAAAACAAAAAAACATGGTGAATAGCTCTATTTGGTATTCAACGTATTCTTATTGGCCTTCTTTTGATGGATAAAACCTTAAGGATAAATAAAGACATGTTATTTAAACTAAATTCACTCGAATGATATCATTTCCCTAAGTTTGCCACGGTTTGTGGTTAACAAACCAAAATAAAATCAAAACATTAGCAATATTAAAGATTTCATACTTAACCAAAAATAAAATCCAATATAATTTTCTTTCTGCTTGACCTACTTGATTTAATCTTCCACCTCCTTTACTTGGGGATTTTTTTGTGCTTTACTTCCTTGAACTAATTATCATTTTAGGGAGAGATCTTCCACCTGTTTGTTAATCTAAGGGAATAAACATTGATGAAATCCCCTACCTTGAGGAAGTAACTACCATGAAGATAGTACATCAATTTTACCTCCTTAAGCTAATTATCATTTTAGGGAGAAATCTTCCACTTGTTTGTTAATCCAAGGGAAAAAACATTGATGAAATCCCCTTAGACCTTGAAGAAGTAACTACCATGAATACAGTACATCAATTAACTATAATGCAAATAGTACATCAATTAACTATAAATACAAAGTTTGTTAATCCAAGGGAAAAAACATTGATGAAATCCCCTTAGACCTTGAAGAAGTAACTACCATGAATATAGTACATCAATTAACTATAATGCAAATAGTACATCAATTAACTATAAATACAAATAGAATACAAATAAGCAAAGGGTCGTCGGTAAGATGATGGATGATAAGGGTGCCCTAGTGGTCATCCCACTACCGTGAACAACCCAAAGAAAAGAAAACATTCAATTGGGACATAACCCTCACAAAGAGAAACACCTTATGGCATGAATTGAGTTAAAAGTGGAACAATGATTTAAGAATGTGGTTATATTTTTTTTTTGTGGTTACAAGTTGTGTTTAAAGGGAGGTATATGGTCATGTTTCCAAAATCTTTATATTTAAATGACAAATATTGTGTTTTGTATGTGGATTTTAATTTAAGGGAATGGAAATTA
Source organism: Picea engelmannii (assembly GCA_009831015.1). Taxonomy (NCBI): domain Eukaryota; kingdom Viridiplantae; phylum Streptophyta; class Pinopsida; order Pinales; family Pinaceae; genus Picea; species Picea engelmannii. The sequence goes on along the minus strand of ML807691.1, from coordinate 17,224 downwards.
TAAGTTTTGGATCTACTATAATACAATGTTTTAGTGCTTGATTTACATAAATTGGAAAATGGAACATGTAATAGTTTTCTTGCGTTTTGGTTTTGTGTTTTATTTTTTTGTTTGGGTCTATTTTTTTTTACAAATTTATGGATCCTATGCAATTTCTTTGAATCTAAATGTATACATTTTTTTCATCCAAATTTACATCATTTTAAAAAAAAAATGTATTGTTAGTGTTACATTCAGTTAATGTGTCTCTAATTTCAGATTGATTTATGCTCATTTGTGTTTATTTAACATCATTTTAACTTCCAATTTTGCGTCCCTATAAAGTCCATTTTTCATCTACGTTATGTTGAAAGTGCATCATTTCACCTTCTCTTTTTCATCTAATGTCGTTCTCCTCATTGCAAGCATTCTAACGAGTTATCATGTGTATAAAATACTAGTTACCTTTTCCAACTCAATGCACCTAACGCTTGACATTCTTGTCTATAGTCTCCTTGCCTTCTTGTCTTTTCATTTACATTGCATTTTGTAATAATTAGAGGCATTAACCTTTTGTCAAGGGCTTATGTATGTGGGTGTTGCTTATGTGTATGAGTGTGTCACTTCTGTGGGTGTGGATTATCTATGTAAGTTAGGTGTGTGTGTGTGTGTGTTTTTCTTATGTGGGTGTGTGAGTTTGTTTCTTATGTATGCATCACTTATGTGATGGTATGTTGTTTAGGTGACATGTGAGAGTATCAATTATGTGAGTTAGAAGGTAATTTATAAGTGAGTGCATCACTTATTTGTACGAGTTCATTGCTTATATGTGTGAGTATTTCACATATGTATAAGAGTGCATCGTTTATGTATAAATGTATTGCTTATGTGTGAGTTTGGGTTAGGTGTGATTACATAGCTTATGTGTGGTTGTGTTTCTCACACACATAAGTACATAAACGGCATGCCCACACCTCATAAACTCACTCACACATATAAGAAATGCATCTAAATGTCACTTATGTGTGGGTTTGTCAATCACATACACATAAGCAATGTATTCATATATATAAACAATGCACTCACGCACATGAACAACAAATCTATAACACAAAAGTTACATACACACAATTGATACAACACTTATAAGTGACGCAAATATGTGAGTGTGTCACCTATATATGTATGACTGGTCATATTTCCAAAACTTAAATGAAAACATAAGATAAACATAGATCTTATGTTAGATGGACAATTTACCCTACCCAAATAAACTAACAAATCTTCTTATTAATTATTTATCTAACACGAGACTTGTTTTCCTTTTCCACTAATAACTTTGTAWWTATTKATCAAACAATAATAGTAATAATTTAAATATTTTTATAGAAATGTAATGTTATAAGTCGATATCAATATAGCCCCATCGGGTAGCCCAGTTGGTTGGATCCCCCGCTTCCAAGCCTTTGGTCCTCTGTCAYGAGGTCATGGGTTCAATTCTCTGGATCCGCCAAATTTAGGTGYGGTGCTTCRTTGTCGGCCAKATGTCTCCCTTCRAATTGATTGTCGRTGACCTRTTTCGGGAAAAAAAATAAAAGTAAAATAAAAAGATTAATCTGTCTTAGGAATTTCATGTTAAAATAACTTATATAATATTAAATAAATAATTTTTTAATTAAAAATAAAAATTAGATAAATATATCCAACTTAATAGAATTCCACAAAGTTCTCGTCCCTTTTTAGGTTTTTCTAATCCATAAAGTTTCCACAATATTTTTTGCAATGGTGTTTTTAGTCATTTTTCCATGCTTTTTTCAATCTTAAAAACATTTTTTACCATTTACATTTTTGAAATTAAGGTTTTTCACATAATTGTCTCCTTAATTAATTTATGGTTCCATACTTTTAAAATATAGTGGAAAACATCATTTTTAACACATTGTTTACATTTACTTTAATACATAGAAAATAATTGTAATTAAATAACACTAATTTTGAATGTTTAGCAAAAAAAATATAATTTAAATTTTATTTTTATAAATTAAAAACTAAAAAGACTAAGAAAAAGAAAAGAATTGAAATTAAAAAAAAAAAATTAAAAAACAATTGTGCATATAAAAAGAGATCCTTAAAGAATAAAGAATAACAGGCATAACAAGAGTCTCAAATGAAGTTTCTTCTTATCCCATTTCCAAATATCGGCTGATTTACAATTGTTTTCAAGCCCGTAATAAGCTTTACATCCCCCAATAATCATTTTCTCAATGCTATAATTCCAGTTGAGCTTGTGGTGAATATCATCTCCAAGATATTTGTATGAAGTCACTTCCTCCAAGTTGTTGTTGTCATATACGAAGGTATCATAAGTGATTTTATTGGATTTAATAATCATGACCTTAGTCTTATTAGTATTAACAATCATACCCATATTGGAGCAAAAATACTTGAGGATTCTTAGTTGGTTTTCAAGATCACGGGGACTCCTTGCCATAAGAACGATATCATCAGCATAAAGAAGAAGATTTACGACTATGCCAGTGAGAGTAGGGCCGACACAACCTGTTTTTTTCCAAACAATATTCTAACTTGTCAATGTATATGCCAAAAAGGGTAGGGGACAAGGGACAACCTTGTTGGAATCCAATATTGTAGTTAATCTCTTTCGACCAACCCTCAATGTTTTTAAACTTAGAAATAACGTTCTCATACATCCTTATTGTAGAAACCCTCGACTTGAGAGCCACTTTTATCTCTTCCAACCTATTCCAAAGGTTTTTCCTAGGAACCATGTCAAAAGATTTTATAAAGTCAAAAAAACAACAAAAAAAAATTGTTTTAGTATTGTGGAACTCCTCTGCAATGTGTTTTTTTATTCATTTTAAAAAACAAAACAATGTGCATATTTTTTCCTTTCTCTTTATTTATTTTTTGATGTAAATTAAAAAAAAAAAGTTGGTAGATAAATTTTCAAGTGACCATTTAGGATCCAATTTTGGGTTTTTTATTTGCATAGGGATTTGTTGTCAAGGCAATAGTTTCAATTAGGTCGTAATTATCTATAATTTTAACATTTAGAAAAAACATTTTGCTTTAGGTAGCACCACTTTTTTATTTAGGTGTTGATTTTAAGGTTTTCTTGAGCAACTATTTTATTGTTTAAGGCCATGCTTGAAAAAAGTTGTAATTTTGACCCAGTTAGAAAAAATGGTGCTACCGGTAGCACCACTTTTTGATTTAGGGGCTGATTTTAAGATTTTTCTGAGTAGTTATTTTCATTTTTAAGGCCATGCTTGAAAAAAATTGTAATTTTGACCCGGTTAGAAAAAAGGTGCTACTAGTAGCACCACTTTTTTTATTTAGGGGTTGATTTTCATGTTTTTAATGCAAAAATATGGGTCTTAAGGGTTAAAATTCTCGTTTTGAGGTCACATTTCTTGTTAAGTCAATAACTTTGTTAACTGTGAATAGAAATGAACAACCCATAGCTTATAGCTCCATTGTAAGGTCCTAGCCTTGAATGACTTCTAGCACCTTCATCGCATGATCACCTCAGTGGTCACTTATCAATATGGATAGATTGAACGTAAGGTTGATGTCTAAAAGAGTCAATTTTGGACTACCTTGGCTCATTGCCAAGGTGGACCACAAACATGTTGAACACCATTACTCATAGACTAGGTGCACCACAAACCTTAGCAAATTGCATTAGTTGGTCAAACCAAGAGAAAATCAAAAAATAACTTGGTGAGGAAAGGAAAAGATGGTTTCCACGGGAAACCTCATCCACAGACATGCATTGAGAATGATGTATAAAATGGTATAGAGAACTTGATTGGATTGTATAGACTTAGGTGCTTGGGCTACATACAGACCCAAGGAATTGGGTGTTCACTTAGGGGTTGTGACAAATGACAAAAGTCCCTTTAAGAACAAGTATAAGAAAAGCACAATTGTGGGATGCACTTGTTCGACACACATCCATCAGACACACATTTGTAGGGAACACATCCACTAGAGGCACTTGGGTGCACTTGGGTGCATTCCCAAGCACTTCCAGGTGCACTTAGGCACACTATTGGGTGCACTTCCATCCACACTTGGGTACACTATTGGGTGCACTGCCAGATTCACTTGGACACACTTGTCGAATGCATTGGGTGCAGTTGGGTGCACCATTAGACGTTGGTCAGTAATCAGATAAGTCATGAAGTGGGTAGAGGAACTATCAGGTACAACCGAAGTTGGTAATTTGGGAAAGATTGGGTCCACTTAGGCTTGAAGGGGCTTGCAAGAGCCAGAAAATTATTGTATAAATAATGGACACCTCAATGGTGCTAAGGATTCATTCATCGTCACTCACCAAGAGTGTAAAGGAGATTTGTGATTGTGCTAAGTTCAGGGATGACACAATAGGGAAAATTGCACTGGATGAGTGAGAAGAGGAAGACAAGACTTGTAGGAGGTAATCCCGTGGTTGCTTCAAGGGTTGGATTATGAAAATTTGTTGGGTAGTAGGAAAAAGGAAATATTTCCTTGGAATCATTATACATCTGTAATAGAGTTGCAAGTAGAAGGTTGAAACTCCCCTTTTCTATATTTGTAACATTCTTAATATAATAAAGTTAAGGAAACTTCCTTGGGTGCTGTCAATACATGTATGTTGTGGATTCTTTACGTGTTGGATGTTTTTGTTCCTTGCAATGTATTGTGTTGGACAAGATTTGAATAATTGGGCACTAAGTATAAGTATTGTTGGGATATTTTAAAGGCCACAATTGCATGTGTGCCTATTGTTGAATGAACTTGGTTCAATATGAAGTAGTTGCATTTAAAAGTTTGTAGCTTAATGTGAAGTTATGGGAAGACCTTGAGTAAAGAGGCATAGTCTAGTTATAGTAGGAATAGGCTATGCAATCCCTTGCAACTGAGGAAATTCAGTGCTACATGATGTTAGGTTCTAAAACAAACTTGGGAGAAACTCAAGTTTGCAAAGAAAAATCGGGTAGATTGTAGGTTTGTGACAAGTGGCATCAGAGTTGATTTTGAGATACTTTTGGTGTTCTTCACCATTGTGACTACCATGGTAGGTGGTATTACAGCTAACTTGGATGCTCTTCACTAAAGGAAAAAGTTGAGTGGAGGTAATCAAGTTGTTTTTAAAGTTGTGTGGGAACTCTTCACCACATGTTGACAAGCTTAGATAAAACTAAAGGTTTTGGAATGAGTCTGGAAAGTGACTGCAAAGTGACTTGGAGACTTGATGGAGTAGGTTGTTTCCTTGGCACAACATGAAACTAGGAAAGTCATATGCATAGAACTAGTATGTTCTTTGTTGTTTTCAGGTAGAAGACTTGAAGACTAAAGAAACAGTCACTTTCAAAAGTGACTATGTCTAGAAGAATATCGATGTCATACTCAAAGGGTGAAGAAGTCCCCTTTAACTTACCTCATGAAAACTATGATGAGAGTAATGCAAGAATATTCACAGAGACAAAGAAAGGAATTCTCAATTTTGAGAAAACGATGGATGAATTAATTGAAGACATTCGAAGTTGATCAAGATAGGTGGAAAAAGCCACTACCAAGACTGAGTCTTTGGAACAAAATATGACTCAGATTGATTAGAATTTTTTTGGATGAAATCTTATAATGGATTTTGGATAGATCTTTGACACAATTGTTGGAGGTGGCCTTGGCAACCACCTACCACCATCTTTTCACTATTAAAAGCCACAAACGACTCACTACCTAGAAGCAAGTAGTGGAGCCCATTTTAGTGAAAGGTTGATAGAGGATGAGTCATTTTGATAGAAGGATAAAATGTGTGATGGCAAGAGGCCATCCTCTTCTCCACACTAATTAAGTTTAGGCAATATATTTTCCAAGAAGTATGACAATGGGTAAGGAGGTGTTAGTACATAAGTGTCTTCAATAAATTGTTAAGTCTTAGAAGGTGACTAGACATGTTTACGGAATAGGTGAAGACCTTTCCTTGTGTAGTCACGAAGATAGTCCCAAAAAAATGGATGGAGACAACAAAGGAGTCAACCAAGAAATGTGTGCATTTGACCTATATGGTTCAAATAGGAATAAAAACCAAGTTGAAAAGGAATATGCTCACCCTCCTTCATATCTGGGGACCTATGATGAGGTAGAGTACTCCTTGGGTAGTTTGAGGATGATTTATGGGATGAGCTATAGATCATGAGATCGTTGGTTGAAGGAAACAAAAGTATTGGTGTGGACATGCCTCTCTTAACCAAGAGGTATGGAATTATTTTTTGTTGGCTCATTTCACTTATAGACTTTGGACAAATTATTGGAGCAATAGAGGGAAATGGTTTTGATGGCCATCTACCATCCTCTTCTCATTGATAGTTTCCTTAAGGTGGTTTTTTTCTAGAAGTTGGTAGTAGATCTTAAGTGAACCAAGAAAAGGTGCCAAAATCATTGAGTTGGAAGTGTTGAGTTTCAATAGATGACTTGATAGTTTGGAGGTAAAGGTGGAAACCTTGCTTTGTTCTAGCAAAGTTTTAGAAACATACTAAAGTGCAAAGGGAAGTGATTGGTTTGAGAATGATGAAGTACATTCTCATGGATTTGGTGTGGGGATGCCTAAGTTGCAACAGTCTTGGAGAAGTTTAATGTACAAAATCATGGTAGAGTGGTCAAAAGTACTTGAGTAGTAGTAAGACCAAAAAGTGTGACACCTAGATAGTTGGACAACCTTCTTAGTGGAGGTTGAGTTGCCTCAAAGGTTGTTGTAGAAAAAATGGACACTTAGATTGCAACAATATCTAAAGGTGACATAGAAACATAGCCATCTAAGAGCATTGTGTCAAAGTTGGAAAAAAATGCTTCATTGAAATGAAGTAATGGATAGTGATTAGTTTCACAAGTAATTCAGAAAACAATAGTGTAAAGTGGTTGGAGAAGCCAAAAGTTGGTGGATACATGCATCTAGACAATATATTTGGAGTACAACGGATTCTTAAATATGTTTCCAAGAACATAAACAACTTTTAGTGGGTGAGGGTGTAAGTCCCTAACCTTGAATGACTTTGGAAACCTCCACTAAATGATCACTTTAGTGGTCATTGATTTTCACATATAGACTTGGCATAATGATGATGGATAGAAGAGTCATTTTTGAGGTCCCTTGGCCCATTGACAAGGCACACCATGGAGATGTTGAATTCCCTTACTCATAGACTGTGCACTGCAAACCTTGGTAGCAAACATTAGTTGGCCAGACTAAGAGAAGCTTGGAAGAGAACTTGGTGAGGAAAGGAAAAGAGGGTTTACATAGGAAACATCGTCCATAGACATGTACTATGCATGAAAGGAAAAGTGGCATAGAGAACCTGACTAGATTTTATAGACTTGGGTGATTAGGATACATGTGAACCCAAGCAATTCGATGTTCCACACTTGGGGGTTGTGATGGATGATAGAAGTGCCTTCCCACACAAGTATTTATAGAATTAAATTATTGGCTACACATCCTTTGGGAACACATCCTCCTGGCACAATTGGGAGTACTTGGATGCAGTTGGGTTCATTGTCAGGCACATCATACGCACTTGGGTGCACTACTTGGAACACTTGGGCCCACTTCTAAGTGCACTGGATGCATTGTCAAGTGTATTGGACACACTTGGGTGCACTTAGACATACTTGGGTGAATTTTTAGGTGCACTTGAAGGGTGCATTGGGTGTAGTTGGGAACACCATTGGATGTTGGACAGTTGGTAGACAAGTCATGAAGGGGGTAGAGGCACCATTGAGCACAATCGAAGTCAACAATGTGGGCACTTGGGTCCACTTAGGCTTGGAGGGGATTGCAAGTGTAAGAAAAGTCTTGTATAAATAATGGATACCTCAAAGGTATTAAGGATTCATTCATCATCATTCACCAAGAGTATAAAAGAGCTCTGCAACTGTGCTAAGTTCAAGGTTGGTACAATAGGGAGAAATGCATTGGTTGAGTGAGAAGAAGAAGACAAGACCTATAGAAGGTAGGCCTATGGTTGTTTCATGAGTTGGACTGTTATTAGGGGAATTTTGAGGTTAAAAATGGGTCTCCTAAGAGATATATTAAAATTTTCTAAATTAGTCATTTTATGGGAAGGTATATTTAACTTCTCACCTCCTACACTACATTCTATGTACAATCTAGATAATCGTGGTTGAGTTACATTTATAGGTTGACTAGAAATACAATTAATAGAAAAATAATCTATTAATGTGAACGAGAATAAATTTTAACTACATTGTACTTGAACAACTAATGCATTTTTATGTCTTGAACTTGGAAACCAATTTAAATAATAAAAAATATACACAATGAAAATACACATTCAAAATTGGCATAACAATATTTATGTATCATAATTTAATTTTCATCTTGTGCTCTATTTACGTATTGAGAAATGAAATTCTCACCCCTATTATTAGAAACATGAAAATAAGAATAATGTAAGAATAACTAGTAAGTTGCTATGAAAATTCCGATCAAGGTTTCATTCTTACAAATGGCACACACATGTTCTTGCCATGCAAAACTAAATTTGTTATATATTATAATTGTCATAATAAGGAGATTGGAGAAGTGTGCCATTCATAAAGCCTGTCTACTGGAATTATTCTCTAGTGGTGATCTTTTCCGATACAATTCTACCTATAACTTCAATTAGCAAGGTTGTGACAACTATTAATTTTGAAAAAATGACTGGCACTATTAGGGACCTAACCTTCCAAACCCTTCACATAGGTAGAATAATATATTTTCCATGTAATAATGTTTAAGTAGTTAATAAGTCTTATTTAATAGACGTGAACAAGTCAATGTAGAGATTTGTATTGTCGACATCTATAAAGCACAAATATATGTTGTTTAGTGGGTAAAATTGCAACGGGGAAGACTACATGTAGGAAATACAGACGATTTCACGTGGTTGTCTAGAAACCAATGTTTCACCTTGTTGGGAACCTCTGTAACACCTGATGGTACCCTTCAATTAGTTTTGCATAAGACAAAATCTGTACATGAACATCACTCCCACAAAATTTCAAGTATATTGGGAGTCGCCTACATCTCCTGAAACTAACCCTAGATCAACCAATCATCCTCCTGAATGTTATAGTGACATTGAGAACAACACTTGGGAAGACACTCTCTATTACCTAGGTAATCATGTAGTATGTCTAAGGGTACGGTCGAGCCTCCTTAGTTGGTGCCCTGATATATTGGGCCAATTACTATTGTTCGACTCCACACATATATCAAAGAGTTATAGAATAGGGAAAAACCTTGTTTGTATGAACCCTGAAAACCCTAACACTTGGGAAGGAAACAAAACATAAAAGGAATAAAAGAGATCTATTTTCGTGCAACCTTACCTCCTGCATTCTTCTTGTGAAATTCCTACAAAATTTTTCCTTCTAACAATTTAGGAACTTCGTCACTATAGTATTATGTTTGACATAGTGTCATTAATGTGTTGTCATTGATGTCAAACAGTAGGATGGTATGCAAAGGTTAAATCTCAGGAGGGTTAGCAAATGAAGATCAAAGTTACAGTAGGACGGTATGCAGATATTAAAAGCTCAAGAGGGTTAGCGAATGAAGATCAAAGATCAAAAGAGATGACACGATGAAAATCAGAACGAAAAGCGCATTGTAGAAACATGATCAGATCAAGTAAGGATCGTCGAATATGCAAGCGCCAGATCAACGACATGTATAGATTGCAGAGAGAAAAGGAGAATTAAAAAGCATGTTATTCCCAATCCCATAATCAGTCTAGACCATTACATTACAAGAGAAATATCGTTGGAGGACTAGTCAACGATCAGATCAAATCAGGATCGTTGATACACAAGTGCCAAATCAACGACAGGGATAGATTGCGGAGAGAGAAAGGAGAATTAAACAACGTGTTATTTCCAATCCTGCAATTATTCTAGACCATCAGATCTTATAGATTCAAATATCGACAACTATGGTTGATCCACCAAATGATCAGATTAAGTCGTGATCCTCAGATATGCAATCACATATCAAGGGAATGGATTTATTATGGAGCGCAAAGGGAGAATTAAACAATATGCTAATTCCAATCCCGCAATTAGTCTAGACTGTTGATCGTCACTCACCAAATATATCTACGGTTGGCATCAGTTCCACCACCAACGAGCAATTTTCCATTGTGGAGCTCGACGATAGTTTTAAACATCGTGTTATTTGGGACCCCACAATCATCCTTGATCGTTGATCTACTCTGGGACCATTCTCAATTGATGGATCAAGTTGAGTGGAAGGATAGGATAAGCAAAGCAAAAGGGCTGAGATTTCGAATACCCGAATTCTCGATAGTCGTTGGATCACTTTAAGTGGAAGGATAGGATAAGCATGAAAAAAGGGTTGAGATCTCGAATACCCAAATTCCCGATAGTCATTGGATCACTTTAAAGTGGAAGTATAGGATAAGTAAAGAAGAAGAGTTGTTGGATTTAAACCAAGGCAAAGCAGCATCACAGACAAATCAAGTCGTTGATCTAAGATCATGATCAATGAACAACATTTCATTTCGGGTTAAAAGTTGTGAGGAGGTCACACTTCAGGGAATCTCACTTTGAAAGAACTGGGAAGTGGAGAAATTGAATTACTCGAAGTCCCGAAGGCCGAAATCTCGAAGTGGATATGATTCATCTAATCAGAGGAACACTTCGGGAAGTATCTTGACCGTTAGATCAAGGAGAAGAATATGTGCCACACCAGGAGATCTTAGCAAGGACATAGTCAGATAATGAAAATTGTCAAGATGAAATAGGCATTTTAGGTATGTGTAAATCATGAATCTAAGTGACACGTGGCAGCCACTCGGTTCGTGCCAGGTCATCAAGTTACGTCACTCCGAGAGTTTTACTTCGGGAGTTTCACCACCAGAAAATGACCTAAGTCTCGAAGGCCGAAGTCTCGGAGTGGACATGAGCCGTCTGATCTGAAGGACACTTCGGGAGTGTTCTCGACCGTTGATCAAGTACAGTGGAAGGATAGAGTAACTGGAATAGACGAAGTCTCGAAGTGTCGATTTTCATCCAACTTATCGGTAGATTTGTAAAGAGGTTGCAAGTCGCGTAAGACGAAGTCCCAAAGTGTCGATAGTTGTCCAACTCATCAAGAGATTTGAAAGAATGTTGGAAGTCATGAAGGACGAAGTCCTAAAGTGTCGACAATCATCCATCTCTTCGGGAGATTAAAATGTGACCGTTGATTCTGATAAGTTATCAAGCACTCACTTGTCCTAGTGCCTGGTCACCGCCTATGGTCATATGGAACAAGAGAATTAAATTCAAAATACTATACATCGCTTAAGTCAATAAGCCCATGGTTTTGTGTTTTCGCTCATATGTAAATGTCTTGAAGGAAGTGCCTCAGTAGAACTCAATTTTTATGGTATTAACATATATTATGGTTAAGTTAAATGAAGAGGTGTGATGGTCTAGACGAAAGGAAACAATGTGTTATATCTCACACCAGTTTGAAGATTATATAAACGAGATAGAGTGGTGAGAAGAAAGCATCTCTGCAGTCTGAATCAGAAGATATATTAAATCAATGAAGCAGAGAGAGATGCAATGAATACATGATACATAAGTTTTCCAGACTCAAAAAATAAGGGTGGTTGGGTGGTGCAAGGGCAGGTTGGTGCCTGCAGGGGAGTTGGTGTTTCCTTGTCAATTGTAGATGACTAAATAGGGGGTCGAAGCCTCCTACCAATTGGTGTTGGTGAACGAGGGTGTGGGTGCATATTGATCAGTTGGTGATGATCTAAGAGGAAGAATATCTTCCTTCTATGTAACATGTAAAACATAGAAAAGTGTTTGTGGTTTTCCCAATTGGGTTCCACGATAAAATATTGTGTTAAAATTTGTTTGCATTAAAAAAAGAAAGTTGATAAAATTATTGTGTCATTGATTCAAC
>ML807690.1:98338-120649 GCA_009831015.1 Picea engelmannii | reverse complement strand
ATGGAAATGACTTTGTTTTTGTGGTCATCGATAGATTCTTGAAGATGTCCCATTATGATGGCCTGCAAGAAGAATATCACAGCAGAAGCCACTGCTAAACTCTTCTTTGAGCGAGTGTGGGTACACTTTGGGATCCCACAGTCTATCATCTCAGATTGGGACAGCAGGTTCCTCAGTACATTTTGGTCCAGCCTCTGGTCGATGCTCGACACCAAGCTCACCAAGTCCACAGCTTTCCATCCGCAAACTGATGGCTAGACAGAGGTCATCAACCGGATGATTGTAAACATTATGCACATGTACAACTCAAAGAATCCACACACATGGAATGAGAGCCTCCCCTATCTACAACACAGCTACAATCAGCCTCTCCATAGCTCAACCATCCATAACCCCTTTCAGGTGGGCTTGGGATTCCAGCCACTATGTCCCATTGACGTAGCCATGCCATTTGCGATTACTTAGGTAGATTCAACCCATGTCCAGTCTAAGGCTGACAAGGCGAACAACTTCATTGAGCGAATTCAACACATCCACCAATAGGTTCATGACATCTTGGACAAAGCCAATGCTAAGTACAAGCAGCGACATGATCAACATCGAGTGCCACACAACTTCCAGGTGGGTGACAAAGTGTGGCTACATTTGCAAAAGGAGCGCCTCGCTGGACCCTACCGCAAGATTTTCCCACTCCAATATGGGCCATACACCATCACCAAGGCTGTAGGGGACAATTCCTTTGAGCTCAATATTCCACCATTCCTTGGTCTGCACCCAGTGTTCAATGTCGACCGCCTTCGACCCTACTTTCCACCTCTACTTGACACATCCGACATGGCAGAACAACTCACACCAACAGAGTTAAACCCAGATTGCATGGAGCAAGCCACAACTGATTAGATTATGGAAACACAGATCAAAAACACCCACCAGCAGAGGATCCAGCTATATCGAGTTATCAAAGCAGTCTAAATCCTTCATCAGGGCAAGTGGCTCACCAGGGACCAAGTTCAACAGAAGTTTCCTCATCTCATGGAGGAACTCAATGCAATGGGGACCATTGCTTCCTAAAGGGGGAGGAATGATTTAGGTGGATATTGGTGGCCACCTGCCTATTCCACTTGGACCCACACCATTGTTTCTTTCGATTTTTCAGTTTCCTTAATTGTAGCACAATTTACTATTTTTAGCAGTTTTTCGGGTCTTGAACTTCTGGAGCCGTTTTGAGGCCCTGAACGACGTTTTTTGGGCATGAACGCTCTAGCAAATATGAGTCCATTCTAGACTCAATATTCGCTGTCAGCAGTGTAGTCCTCGGATAGATATTTCTAACGATGTATCATGTGCGTCAAACGGAGATAGTATGCCAAAGTTATGACCCTAGGAAATTGATGTACCAATTTACCCCAACGGGGCCCATATTCTGGTGTTTCATATCCTAGGGTTAGGTTTTTGGATGTTTAGAGTTTTCCATTGTTTCTCAGTAATATATAGGCCTTCGAGCCTCATTGTAACACAGAGTTTATAGGCTAGTAGCCGCCACATCTCTTCTCAGAGATAAGCTACCAGTGCCCGAGCTATTTTATTTCCATTCTGTCTGTAAGCATATTTCAGTCATTTGTTGTTAATGAAATGAAGTTTTACTTCTGTTGCATATCTACGTTTATGTGTATTTCTATATTTCATTGTGTTCCTGCATAAATTCGGATCAAGGTTCTTCTGGTCAACAATGAAATGGAGTGGGGTCCCCTTCACCCATATCTGTGAGTGGAAGAGGTGATCCCATTCTTCAGGCTCCTCTAGTTCATCAGGCTATACCTTTGTGGTAGTGATGGTGACATTGGGTTCTTCTTCAATTCTCTATTTTCCCTTATCTCATACCAAATCAAAGTCTGAACCGACATCTGACTTTGAGTATTTTATCTCAACCAACAATGACTATTTGGAGTGACATTCATTAGTGGTGTGCCAAGGGAGTTTTTGGAACTCACACCACTTTCTAGTGTCCTTCTTCGACTTCTTGTTACCCTTCTTTGCTTGTGTCTTGGATTGGTTGTCCTGGGGCTGTCCATCCTTGATTTGTCCTTTGTTCTAAGAGTTAGGGATACCTTTACTGTGCTTCTATTGTGACGGGTTTGCAGAACTGAAATCCCACTTATTCTCTTGCTTGAACTTTTGGTTGATCTTCACAGCATATCGATAAGAGGATCCCAATTGTAACGTCCCCGACCATCAACCCCACTGCCGGGAGATGCTACTACACGGAACATTCACACACACACACACACACACACACACATATAACATGCATATTTATTGAATCTAACCAAACAATACAGAGTAATCACATAAATTACTGCTAGCATACATAATTAATGGAATTAACAGTAATTCATACATGCCACGGAATACGTGATAACATTTCAAAGACACAAACATGCATAACATATAAATTAAGTGCATAATTAATACTTATCTTTTAAACTAGCATAATTCCACCAACTACGTGCAAACCATCCACGAACCTCCCAGCCTTAGACCATGATGCTCATCACACTCAGTATTGGGTCACCCTTGAGCTGGGACTAAGCTCCACCCAGGGCAAGGGAATCCTAGACTAGGATGAGGTTATAGGAAAATTGCATAGTGAAACCAAAGGGATTCTCTCCAGGCACTACTCACAGACTCTCATTCCCCACATGCATGTTCCACCCGGGAGTATACACCTTCACAAGAACAGTCCATCATTTGCTTCACCTCCCTCTCTGGGTCTTGGCAACAAGCCAGATCAGGGATTATCAGAGCTCCATAGCTAGTGCTGGACTCTCTCTGGGATAAAACCACTTCACAATAGACTCTCTCACCTGGAGAGAGCTTCTCATAGTCCTGACAACCTGCCTCTTCTACCACGGGCCTGACAACTTGCTTATTCAGCACACTCCTCGACTCAGTTCCAGCTAGGTGAGGACAACAACAATGGTTCAACACTCATTCACACAGGGATGACAGTAGCAACAACAGATGGGCATGGCATTGCAGGTAACAACTGCCCATTCTAAAACACGACACGGCTAAGGCGATTACCTAGGTGTTGGTTTCCTCAGAAGACAAAGAACAACTCACGAATTTTGGTCACAGGTGCGTGCGTGAATATTGCAAATATCAAATACAGAGGCCACATGATTCATGGGAATACATCGGTCAGCTTCACAATTCTAGTTTTCAAGAATGCATGGTTATGTCGAGGTTCCACGCAGAGGAAAAACGTTACATATGGAGCATCAGTCCACTAGTTTTTCCCCACTGGTTTCAGGGTGTGGGGCAAGAAAAATGCAGAGGTTGATGTGGAGGTCTCCGGTTCAGATGGGGGATCGGGAAACTGGCAAAATGAACCCCCAACTCAGCTAACACTTCAAATTTTAATTCCATGTGCCTAGGTCGACACTTGTCTTCCTGGAGTTGCATGTGTTCCCTTTGGCACACATTGCCTTTCCCGAGACTTAGGATTAAAACATGTATTTCACACAGCTTTGGAATAATAATAAATTATTATTGTCAAGCACTTAAACTCCAAAGATTAGCCCCTCTTTCCAACCTTTCATCTCCTTTTCCCTTACCCCCCCTATGGAATCTTAGTCCCCCATCACTCTTTCTTTGTGGTCGGTATGCATGCAATGATGTTTAATCTTTATTAATGTTCTGCATAATTACATATACAAAAACATGTGCCTGGCCTTTAACACTTAGGCTCTCCATCCTAATAAACACATAAGCCTACCAGCTTATCAATACTCGGTTCACCAGCCTACAAAACATGTTTACAATTCATAAATACAACTAGGGCACGTCCTTGGGGTATTACAATCCCCTCCCCTTATTTTTGCACTGTCCTCAGTGCAACTCTTTACACAACATCAACAAGATTTTTAAAATCTTCAAAAAGATGTGGGTATTATGCCTTCATAGCATCTTCATGCTCCCATGTCGCATCCTCGGGACTGTACTAGGTCCACTGGACCTTTACAAGCCCTATGTCTTTATTCCGGAGCTATTTTCTTTTCCGGTCCAATATGCGCACAGGATGCACTTGCAGGACACCTTCTTTCTCCACTTGAATCACATTCTAATCGATTACATGATTAGCATCAGGTATATATTTCTTAAGCAATGAAATATGAAACACATTATGTACAACCATGGATGCAGGTAATGCAAGCATATATGCAACTAGCCCAATCCTTTATAGGATTTCAAATGGCCCACAAAATTTGGCACAAAATTTGGCTGCCAACTTGGAGTAGTTTACCAACTTCAGGGAACTTCTATTGGCTTTTACTTTCAGGAAAACATGGTCACCCACTTTAAACTTTCTGTAGGTTCTGTTCTTATCAACATAACTCTTCTACCTATCTTGGGAAGCTTTCAAAATCTGCTTAATTTTTAGCATTTGATCTTCCATTTCCTTGAGCAACTCTAGCCCAACCACTGCTCTCTCAACTAGATTATCCCAGCTTACTGGAGTGTTGCACTTTCTTCCATAAAGTGATTCAAATGGGCTCATCTTCAATGATGCTTGATACCCATTGTTGTAGGCGAATTCTACCAAGTATAGGTAGTCTTCCCATTTAGATGGTTTGTCCATCACATACATCCTTACCATATCTTCTATCACTTGGTTAACCCTCTCTGTTTTCCCATCGGACTCAGTATGATAAGCAATGTTGAAGTTCAGATTTGTTCTGAATCCTTTGAACAACCCCTTCCAAAACTTGGTGGTAAATTTTGGGTCCCTTTCAGACACAATCGTCTTGGGAATAACGTGCAATTGTGCTACTTCCCTCATATATATATTAGCAACATTAGCTGCCTTGTGAGTAGTCTTCAATGGAATAAAATGGGCATCTTTCATAAGCTTTTCCACCACCACCATGACTGAGTCATGTTGCTTGCCTGTCCTGGGTAATCCTGTGATGAAATGCATTGTCACTACCTCCCACTTCCACTCAGGAATGGGTAAAGGTTGCAGCAACTCTGCAGGGTGCCTATGCTCAACTTTAACCTTCTGACACTCTATACATCTGGCGATGTATTCAGAAATCTCTTTCTTCATACCTGGCCAAAAGTAATGGCTCTTGGTTGCTGCCACATTTTTCTAATATCCAAGGTGCCCTGCATAAGGCACATTATGCATTTCTTTCAAAATCATATGTTTCAAGTCCTGGACATTAGGTACATAAATTTTTTTCTTGTACAAAAGTGTTCCATTGGCTTCCAATTTATAATTTTCCACTTTCTGTGGCATCTCAACTTGTTGTAGTTTTTCTACCAAATTCTTGTATTGCAAATCTGCATTTGCAACCTCTGAAATTCTACCTTTAATATCAATTCGGTACATGATAATGGTCGTAGCATGCAATTCATTCACTCTCCTGCTGAGTGCATCAACCACTTTGTTTTCCTTTCCTTTGATATGCTTGATATCAAAGTCATACTCACAAAGAAATTCCAACCACCTACTCTGCCTAGCATTCAAAGTTGGTTGATCAAACAAATACTTCAGACCATTATGGTCTGTCCTCAGTTCGAACCTCCTTCCCATGAAGTAATGCCTCCATTTCTTTAGAGCGTGTACTATGGATACCAACTCCAAATCATGAGTTGCATATTTTATTTCATGCTCTTTCATCTTTTTGGATTCATAACAAATTATGAATCCATTTTGACTGAGGACTCCTCCTGGTCCTTCTTTGCATGCATCAGTGCAAACCACAAAATCCACATTTGGATTTGCAATCCTCAGGATTGGAGCACTGGTTAACAACTTCTTCAATCGCCAGAAGCTTTTATCACATTCCTATGTCCATTGAAATTTCTTCCCCTTCCTTTGTAGGGAAGTGATAGGGTGAGCTATCCTTGAGAACCCTGCAATGAACCTTATGTAATAGCCAGCTAGACCTATAAAGGATATGACTTCTGTCACATTCTTAGTTGTTGACCATTCTCTGATGGCCTCAATCTTCTCAAGATCTACAACTATCCCATCCTTTGAAATGATATGCCCCAAGTAATGGATTTTCTTTTGATAAAATGAGCACTTCCTCAATTTGGCATACATTTGGTGCTCTCTTAGCACTTGCAACACCATCCTAAGATGTTTTTCATGCTCGTCCTCTAAATTGGGATACACCAGGATGTCATCCAAAAAGACTATGACAAACTTGTCTAGATAGTCCTTGAATACACCATTCATTAAACACACGAAAACATCGGGTGCATTTGATAGCCCAAACGACACCACTGTGAATTCATAATGACCATACCTTGTTCTAAAGGTAGTCTTGTTGATGTCTTCATCCTTTATTCTTACCTGGTGATACCCTGACCTGAGATCTATTTTTGAAAATATCTTAGCATCCTTCAACTGGTCAAAGAGATCATTGATCCTCGGTAGAGGATACTTGTTCTTAATAGTCACTTTGTCTGAAATCGATACACAATCTCAATGTCCCATCCTTCTTCTTCACAAATAGGACTGGGGCACCCCAAGGTGACACACTTGGGCATATATACCCCTTCTTCAGAAGCTCTTCAAGCTGCAATTGCAACTCTTTCAGCTATGGTGTACTCATTCTATAAGGAGCTTTCAACACTAGAGCTTCTCCAAGCATCCAGTTTACAGAGAAGTCAATATCTTTTCTCAGGGGTAGTCTGGGTACCTCCTAGAATACATCTTCAAACTCTTTTAGTACTGCATGATCTTAAATATTCAACACCTTATCCTTAGGTGTTTCCTCCACATGGGCTGCAAATAATTTACAACCTTTCCTATAACACTTCTTCAGTTGTATTGTTGATATTTCTCTAACAGGAATAGATCTGGGAATCCTTGGACTGTTTGTCAATTTCCTTCCTCATCCAGGCAAGTGAATGCCTTCCTATGACATTCCAAGATGGCATGGTGCTGGTCCAACCAGTCCATCCCAATTAGACAGTCATAAGAACCTAAAGGCAGAATGTTCAATTCAACCTTTGTGCTCAGTCCATTCATGTCCACAGGACAAGACTTAACCAATTTCATAACCTTTCTCTTGGTTCTTGTAGCCATCTACACTAACCAAGACTTTCCATGTTTGTTTATCGATAATTGAAAACTTTCCACCACTCTAGGAATTATATAACTATGGCTAGCCCCTGAATAAATTAAAATAGTAAAGGCATGGTTGTTGATCATACCTTCCACTTCAATCATGTGCGACTGATATTCTGCTTGCTTGTTGTCCAGGGCTGCATAGATTCTTGTTATTCTACTGCTCATGTCCTCCATTGTTTCAGCTTGCTGAACATTATGGACAACTCTCACTTTGCCATTTTTGTGGGGACAATCTATGTACTTGTGGTTTCCTTGACAGCCCCAACATTGAGTGGGCGTCTGCCTTGGCCTTTGTCCCCCTATGTTAGTTGTTCTCGGATCTCTAAACAATGGCTTTCCTTGAGGACTGATTCTGAAAAAGGGAGGTTTGTTTCCCTTCTGCCTTTTCTCTTTCTTGAACTTCTTCTGGTCATCCCAAGCCTTCCAAAAAGTAGGCTTTTCTCTTTGTTGTTCATATAAGCTTTTGGCTCTTCTTATCATTTCTTCCATAGTCTTAGGGTCATCATACTGAATCTTGTTCCCAATGGAAGGTGGTAGTCCACTCAGATACCTTTGAATTTTTCCAGTCTCATCTTTGATGAACAAAACATACTTCAGCAATTCCAAAAACCTTCGTTTGTATTAATCAATGGTCATGCTACCGAGATTGAGTTCAAAGAACTCTTTCATTTTTTCGTCATAATATATCTTAGTTAAGTATTTCTTCTCGAAATATTTCTTGAATTATCTCCAAGTGATATCTTTCTCTCTAATGTGTTGCACCTGCACAAGTTGATCCCACTACATGGATGCTTTTCCTTTCAGTTGATACATCACAATTCTTCCTTCTGCATGAGAGGAATAATTTTGTAGTTGGAAGTATTTCTTCATACCAAGCAACCATGTCTCGGCATCTTCCTCCTTCTTATGTTCTCCATCAAACATAGGAGGCTTAATCTTGTTCATTTCTCCCTTCAATTCATCCACTCCCGATCTCCTATGTTTTTTTGTAGGAGATGGGCTTGAACTACTACGTGCCTCCTTATTGGAATGTTTTGAGGAGTGACGATGATGCCTACTAACGCTTCTCGGTCTTCTTTTCTTCTCATGGGTCTTGCAACTCCCTGTTTTTATTAAGTCACTCTCCTTATCCAACTTCTTTTTTATTCTTTCTAGACTCTGCATCAACTTTAGGTTGAATTCACCCTGTTGTTCCTTAGCTTTCATGAGCTTTCTGTTATCTGCTCGGTGAGTCTGGGCATCTTTCTGCAATCGTTCAATGATTTTCATCATATGCCCTTCCTTATCTATCTCTTCTCCATGTCCATTGGAGTTCGATCCTTCAACTCCCAAATGGACATCCATTCCTTTTGATTCATTCTCTGAACTGGAAGTAGTTTGTGCCTCTTCCATTTCTTTGCACTCAGTGGCAATTCTATTCGGTTCTATCACTCATTAAACTTCTGCAAACACAACGTCCAGACAACCAGAATTTGCCAGGCCATCATTCCTTAACAAATCCCACAACATTCATAAACAAATATGATTACAGAAAACGTTTAGATTTCACTTTCTTTCGGGGCTCTGCTCTGCTAAGTTTTCAGGCACTAGCCCCTTTCTCTCAATCCCCAACCCACGTGACCATGGTTTGTGACCAAGCGTTCTCTCAATAAGCGCTTACTCGAGCCTTCACCCTTAGAAATTTTCAAAGCACAACACAACAATCACTCGGAGTTATGAGTTACCAAAATCACACAGTAGAGTGGATCAACAGTCCATGTCTACCCAACATCCAATGGCTGAAACTCACTATGGAACCTCAAGTTCCTGAGTTCCAGGACTTTAGGCCTTTGGGACTTCGGAGCTTCGGAGGATCTCACATCTGCACATTCGAATTTTTAATCTCTGAACATTCCCAATCACCTTTGGTGACATCATTACGCTACATCACTTAACATTTTCCCAATTGCAGGGGCATGCAATGGTGGTTTGGAGTAACCCTCCTTTCATCCCGCAATTCTTCTGACGCTGACATGTAACCCCTCGGTGAAACCGCGGTTTGGATTGTGGAACCGCCTTGGAGAATTAGCTTTCATGCAACTTGGGTCCCCGCAATACCTTCAGGCCGTTGATATTGATGTATCATGATCAACGCCACTGTGGGTCCTCTGACCTTTAACTACATTACGTAACCTCGGGCCCCACTAACCCTGCTCATACAAGATGCCACATGGCGGAGTACTAGCAACTTATATGTTGCCCATTCATATGGGTGACACTCGTCACATTCCAAATGCCATTTCAATCTTCCATGTGTTCGAAACCCACTGACATGTGGCACACATCCCATTAGTCCATGTCACCTCCGGGTGATGTCCTCATGACTCACCACTTCGGCTCTTCAGGATTTGGAGCTTCGGACTTCGGGAGTTTCAAATCCTCTATGCTCTCTTTTTCCCGGAGCGCTTTCCCCTGGAGTTCACGATCTACCAAAGTGTGTCCTCCTTCACGATCAACGACTATGAGCGACTTCGACACTTCGGGCTTCGGGAGTTTCAAACTCACAACACTTGCCTCCTCTTGAAGTACTTCCACCCGAAGTACAAGATCTCTTGGCTTGTATCCTTCGCAATGGACAGTTGCGATCTACTTCAACCTTCAGGACTTCGAGAGTTTGTCACACTCCACACTTGAAATTCTCTGAAGTGACTTTCCTTTTCTTCCCTGGACACGGATCTAACAGTCCAGACTCCTTCCAACAATAGATCCTACAACTCCAACACCCCAAGTGTTGAGCTCTCTCTCTCTCTAGTCAAATACCATGCTGGTTGTGGTTTTATTCTACTGTTACTCCTCCTGAGCTTTGTAACATGGCCAAGTAACCCCTTGGCACTCTGAAACATTCTAAGGTTCGAAATTGGTTCCTTCGAACACTATTACCACTCGAAACCTTGGGTCTAAAGACCACTTATCCGGTCCATCCAGGCTCAGCGTTGAAACCATGGCTATGATACCATATTGTAACGTCCCCGACCATCAACTCCACTGTTGGGTAATGCTACTACACGGAACATTCACATACATACATACATACATACATGCATATATATATATATATATATATATATATATATATAATATGCATATTTAATGAAATTTAACCAAACAATACAGAGCAATCAAAGAATTACTACTAGCATACAAAATTAATGGAATTAACAGTAATTCATATATGCAAAGGAATACATGATAACATTTCAAAGACACAAACATGCATCACATATAATTAAGTACATAATTAATACATATATTTTAAACTGGCATAATTCCACCAACTACGTGCAGACCTTCCACGAACCTCCCAGCCTTAGACCACATTGCTCATCACGCTTAGCAGTGGGTCACCCTCGAGCTCAGACTAAGCTCCACCTAGGGCAAGGGAATCCTATACTAGGCTGAGGTTACAAGAAAACTGCATAGTGCGACCGGAAGGATTCTCTCCAGGATCCTTCTTCACCCACTACTCATGGAATCTCATTCCCCACATGTTGTTCCACCCGGGAGTATACACCTTCACAAGCACAGTCCATCGGTTGCTTCAGCTCCCTCTCTGGGTCTCGGCAACAAGCCGAATCAAGAATTCTCAGAGCTCTGTAGCTAGTTTTGGACTCTCTCTAGGAGAAAACCAATTCCCAATAGACTCTCTCACCTGGAGAGAGTTGCTCACAGGCCTGACAACCTGCCTCTTCTACCACGGGCCTGAAAACCCACTTCTTCAGCACACTCCTTGAATCATCTCCATCCAGGTGAGGACAACAACAACAGTTAAACACTCATTCACACAGGGATGACAGTAGCAACAATAGATGGGCATGGCACTACAGGCAACAACAACCCACACTAAAACAAAACATGACTAAGGCGATTACCCAGGTGTCTGGTTTCTCAGAAGACACAGAATGGCTTATGGATTTCAGTCTCAGGTGTGTGTGTGAATATTGCAAAGGTCGAATACAAAGACCACGAGAGTCATAGGAATACATCGATCGGATTCATGGTTCTGGTTTTCAGGAATGAGTGGTTATGTCGAGGTTCCACGCAGAGGAAAAATGGTTCAGATGGAGCATCAGTCCACAACTTTTTCCCCACTGGTTTCAGGGTGCGGGGTAAGAAAAACGTAGAGGTCAATGTGGAGGTCTCTGGTTCAAATGGGGGATCGGGAAACTGGCAAAATGAACCCCAACTCAACTGACGCTTCAGATTTTAACTGCATGTGCCCAAGTCGACACTTGTCTTCCTGGAGCTACATGTGTTCCTTTTGGCACACATTGCCTTTCCCAGGACTTAGGATAAAAACATGTATTTCACATAGCTTTGGAATAATAATAAATTATTATTCTCAAGGACTTAAGCCCCAAATATTAGCCTCTCTTTCCAACCTTTCAACCCTTTTTCCCTTACCCCACCCTGTAGAAGCTTATTCCCCCATTACTCTTTCTTTGTGGTCGGTCTACACGTAGTGATGTTTAATCTTTATTAATGTTCTGCATAATTACATATACAAAAGCAGGCTCCTGGCCTTTAACACTTAGGCTCTTCGACCTAATAAACACATAAGCCTACCAACTTATCAATACTCAGCTCACCAGCCTACAAAACATGTTTACAATTCATAAATACAACTGGGGCACGTCCTTGGGGTATTACACCAGTGAATAGATGTCCAGGAACTCCATATATGTTTGAATGTACCTATGTAGGCCATTGCGGTACTTTAGAACAAGGTGTTGCTCAGAGTCTTTAATACCTAGCTTTGTGTGCAAGGTATGGAAGATGTTGGTTTACTCTGACATCATTTGGTCTCTCTCCTAACCCAAATTTTTACATCTCATGTACTGGTCATTGTAGTTTCAAGAGGGTAGTATTTCTCCTTGAGGCCATCAAAAAAAGCATCCCAAGTGGATTCTAGCCCAAAATTTGCAGACTCATCTATGGCATGTTGGTCCTAGTAAGTTTCCCACCAGTCTTTGGCATGGGGAAGGGATTTAAGGAGCACAAAGGTTATATTTCCACTATTGGAAAAAAATTGGGCAGATAAATAACTCGCTAACAGACTTAAGCATTTTTTCAAATTGTCGACGTCTATCTGGCCTTCAAATCAAGGAATATCAAAGTTAACTTGTACCATGAAGGGTGTTTCACCTCCAAAGGTACTATTGGTTGAAGGTGCCTCCATTGCTATCAACAGTCATCAAAGGATCTAGAAAATTATCCATCATCTTGTTCCGTTGTTGCTCAAGGGCTTCCTTGAGCAATAGTTTGATAGGATCTCTTGCTACGCCGTCTGTCTTTTCTTTTTCCATGCGAGTTTTCTTGGGCTAGTGGGAGTGTTCTTCCCTGAGATCAGCCAATTCAATACCCAACTCCCCATAGCCTCACCTCATCGAGGACATGTACAGAGAAACAACAAAGAGTAGACTGCTCTAATACCACTAATCCGAACTAGGCGGAGAACCAAATGAAGGTAGAAATATGACAAGGAAACACAAAGATGTATTGCAAGAAACACAATAATACATTTAAAATCAGATTCTATTAATGAATGGTGGAACACAAAAGATTGTAAAATGCAAAGCACACAAACTATCTATAATGGTGGTAGCTTATCCTTGAAGAGAGAGATGTGTCAGTTATGCTCATTCACAAGAAGTTGATTACAAAGAGGCCGAAAATGGAATTTTATCATAAGCATAAATCCAAAGAGGAAAAAACCATACACATCCAAAAACCTGACCCTAGGAGATGAAGCACGAACATGATTTATATGCCCCGAGGTGGCTAGTTGACACGTCAACTTCCCGAGGGAAAAACTTATGCATACAATCTTCGTTTTGGGCACATGATAGATTGTTGGAAAGACATAACTTAGAAATACAACTCTTGGTAGTTCGAGGAATCCCATGGAAATCCTTGGCTCCATAATGGCCAAAAAACATCATTTAGGACCTAAAACCGACCCCTGAAGTTTGGGACCCAAAAAAATATAGAAAAACTTCCAAGATGTGGAACCATTCTGAATTAGTGGAACAAGTGGGTGGCCACCAATATCCACCTAGATCACACACTTCCAAATAACTAAACAATATTCTTGATAAACTATCTAAGCAAGGTTTGAATTAAGGGAGTTTCAGATGACCATGAACATGAGAAAAATTAAGATAGGAATCTTCTTGCTAAAAAATATCCTCAAATCAATGTTAGAGGTGAGCCACTAAAGAAACTAAAACTATAAATATTTGGGACTGGATTTCAATGAGAAGATTTGGTGAGACACATGCACAAGATAAACACAACAAGGTGAGTCAAAATCATTCTTCTTGTTGCAAAATAGGTGCAGGGCTAGAGAGATTTGGGGTTGGAAAATGCTTTACTCCCTTTTAAAATGTTCATAATGCCTATACTCCTTTATGGATGTGAAATGTGGTGACCAAGTATGTCCAAAAATAGATGGAATCAAGAAAAGCAAGAGAAACAAATCTCTAATAATAAGTTTTCTAACGATTTAAAAAAACACCCATTACAAGATACTCAACATTGAAACATTGGCATATCCAATAAAATTGGAAGAAGTCAGAAAATTGATTATGTATTACATACAGAAAAAAAAATAGTGATGGACAATATGCTAGTGTTCGGCTAAAATCAACCAAGAAGAGATAAAAGGCAGGAAGGAAACATGGAACCGACAATAAAGGAAGTGGTTTAAATAGTGGAATATAGATGAAGAAAGGTGTCAAACATATTAAAATGCATTGAGAAGTCATGTACAAAAAGGCTACAAGAAGGGAAAATGGAGAAAACATGAATGCATAGACTTCAACATAGAGGGGGATATCAAAGTGCACAACTACTTGACGTTCAACATCCCATGGTGTGAAAATCAAGTAATATCACAACTAAGAACCAACATGCATCGGTTGAAATGTGAAATAGGAAGACGAGAATATCCCAAGGAGTCATGGGAAGAAGCTTTATACCATGGTGTCATAAATCCAAGGTGAAGAGGACTTGACTTCCTGATGAATATCAAAATTCCAAAACAATTCCACTTTTCTAGGTATCTTTCATGGAAGACACTTAAATAGTGCAGTAATCCAACAATGAATAGATTCCTAGCTATCGCTTAGATGGGCGGAAATAATTCATATTTCTATGAACATTTTCAAATATCCTTGCCATTATTGATAATCGAGGAAATATTACATGAACTTCACACCAAAGGAACTGTTAAGAGTTAAATGGATGGTGATGTCAATGGAAGAAGTTATTGTTTATTCATGTACTTTCCTATTCCTCGTTGATTTTCTTTTTGGTTAAAATTGTAGGTCTAGATTTTGCAGAATGAGTCTTTAACATTTTTGTTTGCCTAGGAAAATGAATCAATGCTTGGGAAGACATCTCGAAACTGCGTATTTGAAATTATCACCTAAGAAAGCATGGATCTTAAACATGCATTAACTCACTCCTTGTTTGGAAGGCTTAAGATTCTTGAGTGGGTTGGGCCAATTCAACATTATCACCAAAAATAGGATCAGTCTTGAACAACATGTTGTCGATATAGTATTAGATTTTATATTTGACATTATATAATCACCCATGTGAGCATCACCCAATGCAATGAGTGTTAAGTGGACTATTCAAAATCACGATAAATTGGTCAATTGTGACTGATACTTATGGATATGGGTTATATATTAATGACTTACTTTACGCAGATAATCTCTAAAATGATATATCATATGTTGGACTATGGAAGCCCCTCAATGGTTATAGATTCTTTTTTGTCTTCAGTACTCTCACTTAGGTTTCTGATATTCGCATGACTAAGCTAGATGTGCATATACAAATTTAAATCTCATTAAGTAATTATGATTATGAAATTGTAATTATATGCCTACATGTCATCTAACAAAAAATCATTGTAGGCAAGGTGGATGAGGTCTTTCATGCATCACTGAATTATTCATATTGAGCCAACAATTCATCTGTAAATATGATTCGTATATATTTTTTTCACTCTTTTGTTATGGAGAATTTTTATTAGTGCAGACTGCATGCAAGACATTCTAGCTTTGACAAGTTTGAAAAATCATTTCACAAACCAAACTATCATGACAAACTAGCTGGAAATATATGACTCTCTCTATGCATGGGTAGGCATACAATGAATGCAAGGAAGCGTTTATTTTCTAGACTTATCCTTCTTAAATATATAGTTTGATCATGACTATAGAAACAATTATCCATTAATAATGTGTATGTAGATTATTTTAATGAATTTCAATAAATTGATTAGAAATAGATTCAACATACTATAACATTTCTTTGGAAAACAACTTAATAAATTGTGATATTAAAAAACTTGTTTTTTACATAAAATTCTTCAGTCAAACCAACATGGCACTAAACCACCCCAACTCAACATCAACCAAACCACTTGTTTTAAGCATTAATTTGGAAAAGAGAATGAATGGCATCAAAATATCAAACAAGTTTAATTATTTGTACATGAACATTTTCCTATAAATATTGTTTTTTGAATGATTTAATTTACATAAACGATGTCAAGCAAATGCCATCATTTTATTCAAAACCCCATAGAACATTAATATGGAACCACAGCCAAAGCTAACCAAAGGACAATGTTGCAATCCACTAGTCTAGTCATACATAGAAAACAAACTTAATTATTCCTCAAAGACAATTATAGAGTTTTTCCTCTTCACCACCATCGTAAGCTCTCCTATGGTTTTGTCTCTTCACCACCACCATAATCAATTCTCAAACAAGAGGCATCATGATATATTTTCTATAGAAAAAAAATTATCCATCTCACAACCTCTTTGCACACATAAAGGAATGAAGCAACATAATACATAGATAAGAAAACTTCATATATATATATATATATATATATATATATATAATCCACAACAAATTATGCAAACAATAGTGTCTCATGGTGAGTGAAAAGGTCTTCTAGATGGATCTAGTCTTGGTCCTTCGAAGGATAAGATCCCTCTACAAAAATCTCTAAAAATTCATATTATTCAAAACTAATCCATTGAGCCACTTTGGAACATATGTCAATTGTGCCTTTTACTAATAGTTGGACCCATTCCAGAGCTTTGATATTTTGGTATTTTTCTATTTTTATGATCACACCTTTTACCAAAATTTGGACCCACTCAACTTCTTGGTTGTTTTTATATTTTTATGAATAGGTGTCAATCATACATTTTACCCAAGGTTGGACTAATGTAATGCTCCATGATGATGCCTTCTATATTTTTTTTTGTTAGATTTTCTTAAATTTTTAGTAGCAATAGATTTATATATATATTGATCTTCATTTAACATTCAACAACCATATATTGGAAATATAAGCAAGATCTAGAAGAAGATAGACAACAACAAGAAGACACGAATATTTGTCCTGGGAAAACCCCAAACTCGGGGAAAAACCCAACCAATTTTTCTTAGAGATAATATTTTTGTTAACACATTACAACCATGAACAAGCTCTATTCACTAGAGAAAAACCAACATTGAAGAAACCTTGATAAAAAGTACTTATCTCTTCTTCTTTTCAAACCCTAGAGAGGGTAGACAACTGAGCAAAAACCCTGAAATATGAAGTGTAGCAACCCTAGAGAGAGTGCTAGAGTACTCAGCCTCTTCCAGTGAACTTCTCAATATAGAAACCCTAGAAACTGTAGTAGTTGTGTCTTGTTCCTTTCCTCAGAATTATGCCTTATTTTCTTGAGTGAGAGAGTTGTGTGAGTGTGTGTCAAATGGAAAGGTGTCTCCCTTTATTTATAGTCTTCAAGTCATTTTACTGGGGTTGAATTCTCTTCCTATAATTCTATTTTTCCTTTATTATTTTCCTGTGGGGCCTACTTCTCTTATGGGGTATTCTTGAATTGTTCAATGGTCTTCCTTTGACTTCTTGGAAGCTTCCTCTCTAAGAATTTTTTTCCAGGAGGGAATACCTCCTACTGCTACAAAAAATAAACACTCCCTCTTAGCGAGGGAGGTATTCTTCCATGGTGTTCTCCTCTAGTAGTCCCAATCACACACATCCACTTCACATGGCATTGCAAAAGGCTACCACCATAGTCTTGATACTACGCTGCAAGTATCTATGGTGTTTCTCCTCTCCTAGTAGTCCTAATCACACCCATCCACTTCACATTGTATGGGTAAGACTACCACCATAGTATCAAGACTACGTTGCAAGTATCTATGATGTTTCTCCTCTCTTAGTAGTCTCGATCACACCCATCCACTTCACATGGTATGGGAAAGACTACCACCATAGCCTCATTCACACCTAGCCACTTCACATGGATTAGGAAAGGCTGCGCCATGGTCCCAATAACACCTAGCCACTTCAAATGGGGTAGGAAAGGCCACGCTACAACTCTTGATCACACCTAGCCACTTCACATGGCTTAGGCAAGACTTGTATCATGCTACTCATTAATCCCTCATTCACTTCACATGACTAATTGAGTAATATGAGAATCCCTTGGCTAGTGGGAGAGTATATGCCTGTTGTAGGAGAAACATCACAACTCCCTCTCAACAAGGGTGGACATTCTGCATCATGCCAAGCTTGTCTCTAAAGTACTCATACTTCACTTTAGAGAGAGGCTTGGTG
Organism: Picea engelmannii; assembly: GCA_009831015.1. Taxonomy (NCBI): domain Eukaryota; kingdom Viridiplantae; phylum Streptophyta; class Pinopsida; order Pinales; family Pinaceae; genus Picea; species Picea engelmannii. Next base: position 102,797 of record ML807690.1, on the reverse strand, counting down.
AGAATGTCTGCTATATGTTCATATGTGGATATGTACCATAGTTCTACTACTCCTTTCTCTACCATGTCTCGGATGAAATGGTATTTGATCTATATATGCTTTGACTTGCTGTGAAAGAGTGGATTCTCGGAAAGTTTCACACAACTTTGATTGTCATGGTATTTTAAAGTTGGCTCCAACTCTAGATCAAATAACCTTGCAAGCAACTTCCAAATCCATGCTGCTTCAAGACTTGCAACATTGGTTGCTATGTATTTTGCCTCTATTATACTGAGTGACACCGATGATTTTTTTCTGCTTAACCATGAGATCATACCTGATCCCAAACTGAAGAAACATCTTGATGTGTTTTTCTTTTCTACTGCACTCCCTACCCAGTCAGAGTTTGTATAACCTTGGAACTTTAATTCACCGTCCGAGAAATATCTAAGTCCATATCCAACCATACCATGCAAGTACCTCAATACATGCTTTGTTGCTACCAAATGTACATGTCTAGGCTCAACCATGTACTGAATTAATGTGTTCATTGCAAAGCATATAACCATCCTGGTGTTAACCAGGTACATCGAGGATCCGATCAAATTTATGTATATCGTGGGATCAAACAAATATGAAGAAGAATCACTCAAGAGATTCAGATTTGTAATCATAGGGGTGGTCATGGACTTGTAGTCAATCATCCCAAATCTTTGCAGGATCTCAACTGTATACTTTCCTTGGCTAAGGAAAATATCATTTGGTCTCTACCACACCTCTAATCCCAAGAAATAGTGCATCAAATCCAGATCCTTCATTTCAAACTTTGAAGTGAGCTCCCTCTTGCACCCATCTATGAGCTTCTCATCCCCTATAAGAAACATGCCATCCACATATAGTACCAATATCAAGGGGCAACCATATTCAACATTGTAGTAAAGGTTGGGATATGCATCACTCTTGGTAATCCCCAAGCTCCTCAAATAATTGTATATTCTGTCATATCATGCCCTGGGTGCCTACTTAATCCTTTATAAATATTTCTTCAATTTACAAACATGGGACTCCTTCCCATAGATCACAAAACCTTGTGGCTTATTTATGTACACTTCTTCTTCAATTACACCATTCAAGAAAGCATTCTTTACATCCATTTGTTAGAAAAACAGGATCGTGGAGCAATAAAATAAAACAAATGCGGAAACAAAACACAGAATATACACAATACAATAGAGACACATATTTACGTGGTTCACCTAGTGTGGGATATGTCCACCAAAGAAATTTCCAAGTCCTTCCTTTATTATTATCCAGCAAATGAAGGGATACAACCTACAACAAACCCGTTGTAACTTCCTCTTCTTTCTCTCACAGTCTCCTATCTCAGAATACAATATTCGCCATAATTCATAGCCGCAATACATTTCTCTCATAACAGAGGGTTTCCTTCTAGGGAGAAAAACCCTAACATAATTTATACCATTAGATCTGCGACCTTATAATGAACTGTCCATATTTACAATGAAATTACAATATACTTTTACAAGGCAATTTTTCATTCGGGAGCTTCGCCCCTGAACCCCTGTTTGCCCCCAGACCCCACAGAGGGGGTAACCCCCCTCTGCACTCCCCCACATGGAAGAGTGTACATACTTCTGGGGTGTAAATACTTCATGGGGTATAAACACGGATGAAAAAAAAAAAACTCCGAATCAGGAAAATAATCAGGCTCCACAACCAACAATCTCCCACTTGGAGACTGATCTCAACAACTCCATCACTGATGTATATGCTGGACTCTGAACCTTCTTGGACCTGGAAAATTTCTCATCTTCATTTCATTCTTGAAGACCAACTGAAACTGAGCAAGAACTCAGTTTCTCCCTGGTTACTCCCTTTGTTAACATATCTGCAGGATTATGGCTAGTGTGTATCTTTTCCAACTTCAAATGTCCATCTTCCAAGATGGATCGTATGAAATGGTACCTCAGTTATATATGCTTAGTATTCAAATGGAAGGTTGAGTTCTTTGCAAGATGAATGGCACTCTCACTGTCACAATACAACCTGTTATTCTCCTGCTTCTTTCCCAATTCCTCCATAAACCTCTGTAACCAAATCATTTCTTTACTAGCCTCTGTAGCAGCAACATACTCTGCCTCTGTTGTTGAAAGTGCAACAACCTTTTGCATTTTTGAAATCCAACTTACTGTTGTTCCACCTATAGTAAAAACATACCCTATGGTGCTCCTCATGTTGTCTTTATCACCTGCCATATATGAATCAACATATCCCTATAGAAAAGTGTCTGAACCTCCAAAACATAATGCATGAGTAGCAGTACCTCTTAAATACCTGAAAATCCATTTTACTGCCTCCCAATGTTCTTTACCTGGATTGTTCATATACCTGCTCACAACTCCCACTGCATGTACAATATTTGGTCTTGTGAAAACCATTGCATACATCAAGTTTCCAACTGTTGATGAATAAGGGACCCTGGACATGTATTCTATCTCCTCCTGTGTCTTGGGACACATTTCCTTAGTTAATTTGAAATGGCTCGCCAAAGTTGTACTAACTGGTTTTGCATTCTGCATTATGAACATTTCCAACACCTTCTCTATGTACTCACCCTGAGACAATGTCAATTTGTGATTTTTCCTGTCTCTTGTTATTCTCATACCAAGGATATTCTTTGCAGCACCCAAATCCTTCGTCGCAAATGAATTAGCTAATTTCTTCTTGAGCACATTTATATCCTGCATATTAGACTCTGCAACAAGCATGTCTTCTACATATAATAGCAAGATAATATAGCTTCCATTTTCTAGCCTTTTAAAATAAACACAGTGATCAAAATGACATCTACTATAACCATGTTCTGTCATAAACCTGCCAAACTTGAAATACCATTGCCATGGAGCTTTCTTTATGCCATACAAGCTCTTCTTCAACATGCATACTAAATTCTCCTTCCCTTTGACCTCATACCCCTATGGTTGCTGCATATAAATATCTTCCTCCAAATCCCCATGGAGAAAAGTTGTTTTTACATCTAACTGTTCAAGATACAAATATTCTACTGCCACAAGACTCAAAATAGTCCTAATTGAAGTCATTTTAACAACAGGAGAAAATATTTCATCAAAATCTATACCTTTATTTTGTGCAAACCCCTTTACAACAAGTCTAGCCTTGTACTGTTTTTCTCCTCCATCTTCTTCCTTCAACTTGTAAACCCATTTATTCTGCAATGCCCTTTTTTCTGCAAGCAAATGAACCAAGTCCCAAGTATGGTTATTTACCAAGGAATCCATTTCATCTTTCATGCCTTGCTCCCACTTCTTTTGGGTGTCTACCTGCATTATCTCTTCATAACATTCTGGTTCACAAGAATCAGTCAACAATAAATAATACAATGAAGGAGAGTATCGTTCAGGGGGTATACTTAACCTGGTAGATTTTCTAACAACACTTGCAAGTGTTTGAGGTACCTGCTACTCATCTTGTTGTACATTTTGATTTCCAGGTTCCTTTGGAATTTCTTTTTCAGTGATCTCATCAAGCACTGTGTATTCTTGTTTTTCTTTTTCCTATTTCTTTCCCTGCAACTGATCTTTGTACATGACCTTTTCATTGAATATGACATCTCTACTCCTAATGATTTTATTATTTTCATAATCCCATAAGCGATAACCAAAATCATTAACACCGTATCCAATAAAGGTACACTTCTTGGATTTTGCCTCAAGCTTTGTTCTATTTTATTTATCAATATGGACAAAAGCTTCACAACCGAAAGTTTTCAAAAAAGAATAGTTTACCTTTTTTCTTGTCCATTCCTCCTCTGGAATTCTACCATCCAAAGAGTTTGAAGGTCCTATGTTTATTAAGTGAACAAAAATATCTACAACATCAGCCTAAAACTGTAAGGGAAAACCATCATGCAATCTCATACTCCTTTCACGCTCCATGATTCTCATGTTCATCCTTTCTGACACACCATTTTCTTGTGGTGTTCTTGGAACTGTCTTCTCTCTACAAATACCATGGTATGAACAGTAATCATCAAAATCCTTGCTGCAATATTCACCTCCATTATCTGATCCGAGACACTTTAAACTTGTTCATGTCTCATTCTCAACCAAAGCTTTCCATTTCTTAAAATTATCAAAAACATCATATTTTTGTCGAATGAAATAAACCCAAGTTTTTCTAGTTGCATCATCAATAAAAGTAACATAATAACAAGATCCACTAAGAGATGATACCTGAGTTGGTCCCCATACATATGTATGCACAAGATCTAACCTTTCATTCTTCTTTTCTTTTCCGACTCTGAAAAATCTGACTCTCTTATGTTTTCCATAAACATAATGCTCACAGAAGTCCAAATCAATTTGTTTAAGATCTGGCAACAAATTTATTTTGTGAAGTATCTGCATCCCCTTCTCACTCATGTGTCCAAGCCTATGAT
>ML807690.1:53767-94340 GCA_009831015.1 Picea engelmannii | reverse complement strand
TCAAGGGATCTTGTTGCTAGGAAAACTATCAGCAAAACAACAACAATACTTGTTGTTTAGTGAAACTCACACAAGAGTTCACTCTTCAGGCCTGACAACCTGGTTTTTCATTTTTCCAGGTCCAATTCACTCCATTTACACTCCAAAATTCACCCTCCATGGCTACACCAACTTTTTCCTTTATTTTTGTTTCTTTCTCTCCCCTTTCTTTTCATGCACAAAATTTGATTGACTGTTGTCCCAACCCGTTAAAATTTCCTCTCTTGTGGCTTTCCTTTCTTGACTCACACTCTTCCCCAAGTTGATTGTACTCAAACCCCATGTGCCTAATAACTTTAGGATGTGACCACTCACACCCACCCTCTTACATGTATTCAATGATTGGCTTTGGGAACACTCAATTAGAAATCAGAAGGTTCATATACAATTGGAAAGTTTAGGAAAATGGGTTAAATTGATATACATGGGTAATCCCCCCTTTGACCTCTCTTGGCCATTATCCTAGACACTTCCCCCTCTTGTGGATTAATTCAGCACCCCATCTCTTGTCCATGTCCCCTTAGAAGCCGACATCACATTTTGATTATTAAAACATTGAAATACAATTCACATTTTACATCGCTTGGTCATAGCCACATAAGCATGAATTAAATTGGAGATTATAATGGGGATGTTATATTCCCCCTACCCTACAATTGTGTGTCATCCTCGGTGCACTCTATGCCGACACACACACACACACACACACACACATATATGCAAATTTACATCACAATACTTAGAAATAAAATTTTTGCAATCTAACAACTCCAACAGCAACTCCAACCATCAATCTCTTATTCCTCTCAACTCATCAACGCAAGGAATGCACCATTCATTTATCAGTTTTAACCCAAGGGATGTACCATCCATTTATCAAGGCTAACCCAAGGAATGATCCATTTATTTATAAAGGTCCCAGTGCAGTTCGCTAGGACTCTGAGATGTGGTTCTGAAACTCTAGCTTTCCAAAAAGGAGTCTTGCATTTTGTATTCTACATTCTTCAAAATTGTCAAAAATGTGCTGGTACTATGCCCGCATGTTTCCTTCATGCTCCCCTATATCATCTTTAGGACCGTAGCAAGTCCATTTAACCTTTACCAGTCCTATGGCTTTGTTCCTGAACACTTTGACTTTCCGGTCCAGGATGCGTACTGGTTCCACCCGAAAATCCCCTTCATGCTCCACCTGGATCACATTCCAATCAATTATGTGGTTAGGATCAGGTACATAGTTCTTTAATAATGATACATGAAATAAACTATGCACTCTTATGGATGCAAGAAATGCTGGCATATATGCAACTGGCCCTATCTTTTCTAATATTTCAAAAGGTCCACAATATCGCGTTGCCAACTTCGGGCAACTTCCTAATTTCAACGAAATTCTCTTTGCCTTTACTTTTAAGAACACATTTTCTCCCACTATAAAATCTTTGAAAACTTTGTTCTTGTCTGCATAACTTTTCTGGCTATCCTAGGCTTCCTTTAAATTTTGCTTTATCCTTTTCATCTACTCTTCCATTTCCTTCAACAAATCTGGCCCAACAATTGTTCCTCCTACTAGATTATCCCAACTCATGAGAGTGTTACATTTTCTCCCATACAATGATTCATATGGACTCATTCTCAATGAGGCATGATACCCATTATTGTAGGAAAATTCAACTAAATGAATATAATCTTCCCACTTTGATGGTTGATCCATCACATACATTCTAAGCACGTCCTCAATTATCTTGTTAGTCCTTTCTATTTTCCCATATGACTATGGATGATACATTGTACTAAGATTTAGATTTGTCCCCAAAGGCTTTGAACAAACCTTTCCAAAAAATCGAAGTAAACTTTGGATCTCTATTTGAAACTATTGTCTTAGGAACTCCATGTAACCTAACAACTTCCTTCATATAAATTTATGCGATATTTGTTTCCTTGTGTGTAGTCTTTACTGGAATAAAATGTGTTGTTTTAGTTAATTTATCCACCACCACAATGATGGAATCATGTTTCTTCATTGTCCTGGGAAGCTTAATAAAATCAATTGTAACTACTTCCCACTTCCATTCCAGAATGGGCAATGGCTATAGAAAACCTGTTGGGTGTCTGTGTTTTGTCTTCATTTTTTGGCATTCTATACATCTGGCTATGTAATTAGCCACTTCCTACTTCATTCCTGCCAAAAAGTATTGGCTTCTTACTGCTACAATTGTTTTCTGATATCATGGGTGATCGACATATGGCACATTGTGCATTTCCTTCAGAACTGCATTTTTCAGCTCATTGGAATTCACCATATATACTTTTCCCTTGTACATGAGAATTCCATCTTCTTTCATCTCATAGAAATTAAATTTATACTGGAAATTACCTTGTTGTAATATTTCTTTTATTTTCACATATTGCTGATCTGAATTTGCCGCTGCAATAATTTGATGTTTCATATTTGTCCTGTATCCGTTTATGGATGCAATATGCACTTCATGAGTTCTCTTGTTGAGTGCATCAATTACTTGATTTTCTGTGCCTTTTATATGCTTAATTTTGAAGTCATATTCACTCAGAAATTCCAACCATCTAGTTTTTCTGGCATTTAGTGTTGGTTTTCCAAACAAATGTTTCAGACCATAGTGGTTTGTTCTTAACTCGAATATCTTATCCATAAGCTAATGCATCCACATTTTCAATGCATGTACGATCATTACTAACTCCAAGTCATGTGTAGCATAATTCCTCTCATGCTCTTTTAATTTTTTGGACTCGTAGCATACCACATGGTCCCTTTGACTGAGAACTCCATTGAGTCCTTCCTTGCATGCAACGATGCACACAAAATATTTATTTGGATCTACTATCTTCAGTATTGGTGCATTTGTCAATATTTCCTTCAATTGTTGAAAACTCTCTTCACACTCGCAAGTCCATTCAAATTTCACTTCTTTTTTTTGCAAAGAAGTGATTGGACTTGCAATTATTGAGAACCATTTTATGAATCTTCGATAATAACCGACAAGACTCATGAGTGATTTGACCTTTGTCACATTCTTTGGTGTTGTCCATCCTCTAATTTAATAGCCTCTATCTTCTCAATATCAACTTCTATCCCTACTGTTGAAATTATATGTCTCAAGTAGTGAATCCTCTTTTGGTAAAAGATGCACTTACTTAGCTCAACATACAATTTGTTCTCTCTTAAAACTTGCAACATCATTCCTAAAGGCTTCTCATGTTATTCTTCTGATTTAGAATAGATGAGGATATCATCTAAGAACACAATCACAAACTTGTCCAGGTACTCCCTGAATACTCCATTCACCAGGCACATAAAAAATGTTGGGGAATATGATAGCCCAAATGGTAATACAGTGAATTCATAATGCCCATATCTCGTTCTGAATGTTATCTTGTTGATGTCATCTTCCTTTATTCTTACTTGATGATAGCCTCATATCAATCCAATCTTTGAAAATATTCTTGCACCTTTCAATTGGTCAAACAAATCATCAATTATTGGCAAAGGATACTTATTCTTTATGGTAACCTTATTAAGCTACCTAAAATCAATACACAACCTTAAGTTTCCATCCTTCTTCTTCACAAAAATAACCGGGGCTCCCCAAGGTGACACACTTGAGCGTATGTACTCCTTCTTCAAAATCTCTTCAAGTTGCATATACAACTCTTTTAGTTTCGGTGTACCCATTTTGTAAGGTGTCTTAGACATTGGGGTAGCTCCTGGCACCAAATCAATAGAGAAATCAATGTCTCTTTTTGGTGGTAGTCCCATAATTTATCTAAAAACATCTTCAAAATCCCTCAAAACTTGATGGTCTTCAATGCTTTCCACTTTGTCTTTGTTTGCCTCCTCCATATGGGTTGAAAACATATTACATCCTTTCTGGAAGCTATTATTCAACTGCATAGTTGAAATCTCTCTAATAGCTACAACTCTTGGAATGCCTTGAATGTTTCCTTGTTTCCCTTCCTCATCAAGACATTTGATTGTCTTGTTTTAATAGTCTAGTATAGAATGATGTTTCTCCAACCAATCTAGACCAATTAGACATTCATATGAACCTAATGCTATGATGTTTACATCCACCTTTGTATCGATTCCATTCATGTCTACCGGGCAATCTTTAACCAACTCATTGATTTTCCGCTTAGCCCTCGTGGCTAACTGAACTAACCAAGATTTCTTATGCTTACTTATTTGCAATGAAATCTTTCAACAATGTTAGCATTTTTGTAACTATGGCTAGCTCCATAATCAATTAAAATTGTCATGGGCTCATTATTGATCTTACCTTCCACTTCCATCATGGGAGATTGATACTCTGCCTGCTTGTTATCCAAGGCTGCATAAATTCTTGGCATGATCTTGCCCATTTCTTCCACGGTTTCAACCTCTCGAATGTTTTGGACAAATCTCATTCTTTCTCCTTTGTGAGGGAAATCCCTATATAAATGATTTTCCCCACATCCACAACATTGCACCGGTTTCTTCCTTGGCCTCTTTCCAAATGAATCTGCAGTCTTATGTTCATTTTGGGCAGCTTTACCTTGTTGATTTTCTTGGGAATTATTCCTAAAAAAGGGTGGCTTAAAACCCTTATGCCCTTAATCCTTCTTATCCTTCATCTTGTCATTCCAAGCTTTTTGGAAATCTGGTCTTCCTTTGCTCTGTTCATATAGATGCCTTTCTCTCCTTGTGGTTTCTTCCAAGATTTTTGGGTTGTCATATTGAATCTTATCAATGTATAAAGAGGGTAACCCACTTAGAAACCTTTGGATTTTGACTTTCTCATCCTTGATGAAGTAACCATACTTCAACAATTCAAAGAACCGCTTCTCGTATTCCTCCATTGTCATGGTTGCCAACTTGATTTCAAAAAAGTCTTTGATATTTCATTCACAGTAATGCTCAGACAAATATTTCTCTTGGAAATATCCCTTGAAATACCTCCATGAGATTATTTACTCATTAAGGTTCTTGGCTTGCTTAAGTTGATCCCACCACATGGTTTCCTTCCCTTGCAGGTGGTAGGCGGAAATTCTAGCTTCTACCCAGGATGGGTAATCATGTAGATGGAAATATTTCTTCATTTCCAACAGCTAGGCCTCTACCTCTTCTCCTTTCCTATGTTCACCATTGAAATTTGGTGGCTTAATATTCCCGAATTCGCCCTGTAAGATGTCTACCTCAGGTCTTCTCTTTTGCCTCCAAACATGAGACACACTTGGGCTTCTCCCTGGACCTAAACTTGCATGAGTTATTTTGGTGGAATGCCTTGGAGAATGATGGCATCTACTTGTGCTTCTTGAATACCTATCACTCCCATGATCATCTATTTTTCTATGGGATCTTGATGTTGATTCTTGTCTAGCACTAGCTGCTCACTTGGTGCCATAGTCCTTTTTAACTTTATTTTTTATCATATTTATGATTTGGATGATCTCTTCTTGAGCCTTCATGATCCTCTCATTATCATCCATATATCTTTGCACATCTTTTTGCATGCTTCTCATAGTTACAATCCCATGCTTGTCTCTTCTCCCATTAGACTCGGTCTCAGCATTACCCATCTTGGTATGAAGATCTCCAATTTCTTCTCCATGGTTGTAAAACCCTTGAGCATCCTCCATGTCTCTAGTTCTCATGTAGGAAATAAAGTATTCCTTTTTTGTATCTCTAGTTCTGCAAGAATGTGCATGCAATAATTGTTGTTAGAATTAAGCATATTGAAAAATATTTATCAATTAGATTATAGGTCATTCTTTGTTTTAAATTATGAAGAATATTAATGAACTACTCTCAAGTAGGATTCCTTAATTGCATTCATTTTTCAAACAACTTTCCAACAACTCTCCTCATGTATCAATCTGAGTTTTGAGAAAATAGTTACAACAATTACAAGTTGCAATTTCCACTCTTTCACTGCTACTGAATTCACTTTTGTCACTTTTGAAGAAAATATAATGCCTAAATCAAAATTCTGGTTTGACAGATCTCTTCTACTTCTCAATATATTTCCAACGACAATTCTTTTACCCCAACTTGATCTCTGAGCTAAGAATTATGGTGGAAAAACAGTGAAGGAATATTCATTGGCACGTGCAACATAGTAGCAACGCTCAACAACCGTCCGACCATTTATTGATTAGATCTTCGTTGTTGATTTGTCTTAATAGATTGATCATGGATCTAAGTCATATATATTCTTCATACCTTCCATGAACCGACTACCAACACTTAGCTTCTTTTTCCTTCACGGACCCACGAAATCGCGGACGCATAAACTTGAAACCTTCCTTTTATAATTTCTTCTGAGAAGTCCCAACACTTAGCCATTTTCCCATCTGCGTGGACTCATAAAATTGTAACTTTCCTTTCATAAGTTCATCCGAGAAGTCCCAAAACTTGGCCATTTTCCCATCTACATAGACTCACGAACTTAACACTTAGATGAATTCCAAGATCTTATCGCAGTTTCGTGGGACTGACAATTGGCCTACCACATGGATCCATATCACCCACCCAATTGTCATCCCATCCAGCATGTACCTACCACTACGGCAGTACACATATTTATTCTGCCATGTCAACTAACAAGTAGCCTCTACGTCATGTCGACATCATCATACAGAAAAATACCCAAATTTTTCTAATTTGCTTATTTTCGATATTTTCAAAGAGGCTCAATTCTTCACATTGCCCCTGAAATTCCCTCAATTTTAATGCAGTAACTTAAATAAAAAGGTTGCATACATACTCCATAAATTAATTCTCTATGAGTTTTCACTTCAACTTTCTGCTAACTCATCCATTCATGCTCAACGTTGAAAAACGTTATTTGATACCACTTTGTAATGTACCCAGCCACCAGAGTTGGGCCATGCCACGCAAAACTCTCTCATTTTCAGCTCCGATACCACTTTGTAAAGTACCTGACCACTAGGATTGGGCCACACCACAAAAAACTCTCTCATTATCAGCTATGATACCATTTTATAATGTACCTAGCCTCCAGCTAAGCAACATTATGTACGAAATACACATGAAATGAAACTTCTACTAACTAAAGTAATTCCTTTACTGGTAGTCGGTTTCTTATAGCTTACAACTACAAATTTATAACAAATTTAGCAACATTCTATAACCATACAACAAATGCATCAAAATCATGTTAATAATCAATATCAAATACAACTAAATCATTCATTATGGTAGCATATAAGTCATTCTCATTCACGCAGAGTTCATGCACAACAATTACACATGTAAATAACTCAGTACAAGATAAAACACATATATTTAAACAAGAGTCATGCAACCATCTACTTGGGATGGACGTTCCACCCAACCATAGACTGATTGCTCCAATTCTCAACAGCCACTCACTCCCGATCTAATGCTAGTAATCCACAAAAGAGGGTGGTCTCTCATAGTCTACTCGCAGCTCATAAAGCTCATAATCCAATTGATATTCTCCTACAACTATCCCAAATTTTCCACCATCTCTCTTCCTCCTGACCTTCCCAACCCAAGGAATGCACCATTTGTTTATCAGGGATCACCCAAGGTACCATGCGTTTATTAGGGATAACCCAAGGAATATGCCATTTGTTTATCAAGGTCTCTCTGGCACAAGTAACTAGGAATCTCTCAACTGGGAACTCAAGGGATCGTGTTGCTAGGAAAACTATCAAAAAACCAACAACAACACTTGTTGTTTAGTGCAACTCACAGAATATTTAACTCCTCGGGCCTAACAACCTAGTTCTTCAGTTTTCCACCTCCAATTTGCTCCAATTACACTACAAAATTATGTTGGATTACTGAGAGGGAGTTGAATCAGTAACATATCTTTTTAATCATTTTAACCACAATAAGAAAGTGTTATTTATCTTTATGATCAATATAGATTATCATCTAATAAGTGCAGAGTAAATAAACCATGAATAAATGAACAATCATACACATACACAATACACCAATATTTTTATGTGGAAACATTAATGGGGGAGAAAACCACTGAATGATTTTTCTTATATGTCTTTAAGAATTACATTCATTGGAAGCACCAACTTCATTTGTTCTCCAGCTACAACTGGAAGGAGGTTCTAACCCCCTATATTTTCAGGTTACAACCTGAGGGAAGCTACAACTCCCCAATTCTCTGGCTACAACCAGAAGGAGGTTACAACCCCCTATGTTCTTCGACTACAATCGGAAGGTGGCTACAACCACCTATCCTTGCCCCTTCCTTCCACCCTAAAATATAAGTGTCAAACGAAAAAACTATTGCCACACTCTCACTCTAAGATATACCACTATAAACATGTACCAACCTATACCACTGACCTGTATCCAACCTATACCACTTCCCTATAATCAACATGTACCTAAACTAATCCTATACCAACCAAAAGAAACAGATATGTGACTTTTCTGTTCTACACCACAAGTATGTACGTGCCCTATCTATACTACAACCTGCATATGTACCCGACCTATATGTTCTGCAACCTACGTATTCCTTCTGAAAACTAGGGTTTTATCTCTTCTGAAAATTTCAGACCCTCTGCAACCTCTTTCACATCAACCTACAACTTGTCACTGTGTCCAGACTGTAATTGTGCCTTGTGCATACATCCTCACACATATCCTTTACCCAAAGCATCTATATCACTCTAGTCATGTGCCATACATGTGTGTGTAATCATGAACAAGTATAATAACCCTCACATGAACTAGACATCAAACCATTTCTGATATTCAACCTCTCAATACATCGACCACTTCACAAATACAAGCTCTCAACCATGTACCACAAAAACCCTTAACCATATGCCAAGAAATACAAGATGTGCCTCAACTCTAACAAGATGTATCAATGATAAATATTGATTATACCAACACCGTATTTTTTTATATATGACTTATACARAAAGTTTCATGCARCCACTAATATCTCTAGGGAAAATCCTCAAACCCCCATAACCATTTCTCATGTATACAAAAAAATCCAACTACYCATAGAAATAAGACATACCTTTTGAACCAATAGATAGATCTGATGTACTTGATCATTGTAGACCWTCCTRGGAGCTYGCTTTCAGACTCTAAAGTCTCAGCATCTTCATCTTMTCAAGTTTTGAGGCTTTATCCTCATGTATGCACCCTATTATATTGCTAGCCCGCGTACATTCRTGTCTTTCTCCACCGTAGCCCGCGTACACCTCAAAAASTAGGGTTTTTWAGTTTTTTTTGTAATTCTGAAACTTTGGTCGTCAACCCTTCGTGCTACCTCAGACTTGTGCAACTTCAGATATATGAATGAGTACCTACAATAAACCTTACACGATAATAGATATTCAATGTGATCAATAGGTKCTAATAGGAGAGCCTTGCTCTCTTWTTGATACTTCCATGTAGCTTCCTCAAGGGGTTACCTTCTAACCAACTTAACCCAATTTCCTTCTTTTAGGGCTAACCCACTTCTAACCACTTGTCCACTTCTAACCCAGTTTTCTACAAATATTAAATTCTCCACTTCTAGTTGCAACTAATTTATTTTTAATTCTTTTCTTATTGCAACAAATTAACCCATGATTAACTCTTGGTTTTACTCACTTGACTAGTCAACTTCTTCTAGGGGATTCTAGAATAAGTTTGACTTATTTGACCTCCTGGATAACTCATGAGGGTTCTCCAACTTCACAAGGCCATAACTCTCTAACCGTGAGGAGTTATGTGGTGTTTCACAAATCACTAAAAATAGCATGACATGTATTACCCATCTAGAATAGTCTTACCTGCAAATATATTCAACCTCATACCATTATACATCAATCAAACTGAATTCCCTTAACCATAATGTTGGGGCTACCGTAAGTTTCTATTGGACTTGCTTCAAGTGTTGACACCAATGAAAACCAACCCAATTAATCAACAATCTCTCCCTTTGGCATTAATGGAAACACTCTGATGCAACACTGAAGTCATATTGTGTATGCTCCCCCTGGAAACATACCTCTGTGCTCTTTCTCCAAGCATGTAATTCTCAAGCATGCATATGGTGAATCTCTCCCCTTTTGACATCACTGATAAATATAACTTCTCGTCCAAGGATGCTCCCCCTAACTGAACTTTCCTTGGGGCTACTCCCCCTAACTGAACTCTTCCTGAACCTTCTCCCCCAACCTGAACTGTCCTCTGTATGGTGCTTCCTCATGTAAATATAAGACATATAAGATAAGCATTCAAAACCATTCATTTTGTAGTAGAAATTAATCCAAGTCTCTGGCGAAGATACTCAAAGGCTTCCCTTGGAAGCGGTTTTGTGAATATATATGAAACATGTTCCTTTATTCCCACATATTCAACTTTGGTATTATTCTCTGCAACATGTTCCCATAGAAAGTGATACTTGATTGGAATGTGCTTCATCTTGGAGTGCATCACTGGATTCTTTGAGATACAAATAGTTCTTGTATTATCACAATATATAGGAATGGGCTCATCATACTCAACCTGTATATCTGTCAAAGTTTGTTTCATCCATAGAACATGTGTACAACATGTTGTTGTTGTAATGCACTCTTCTTCGACTATAGACAATGATATTGATGACTGTTTCTTACTTAGCCAAGATACCAAATACTCACCCAAGTAGAATGTCGTTCCACTATTACTTCGTCAGTCATCAATGCAACATGCCCAATCTGCATCTGTGTAGGGAATAAGTGATAGATCCTTCTTTTTGGATACCATAATCCAAACTCTTTTTGTTCCCTTGAGATATCTGAAAATCCTCTTCACTACTAGAACATGTGATTCCTTTAGTGTTGCTTGAAATCATGCCACGTGTCAAGTTGTCTGCATTGCATCTGGTCTGGATGTTGTAACATATAGTAAGTTGCCAATCATTGACCTATACTGCCTCTAATTTGTATACTTTGAATCATCATCTTTTCTCAACTTGCAACTAGTTTGTATAGGAGTGTTAACTGGTTTGCAATATTCCATTCTGAACCTCTTTAGCATTTCTCTGATATACTTAGTTTGAGAAATAAAAATTCCTTAGTTGCTTTGACATATCTGAAGACCTAGAAAGAAGGATAGTTCTCCAAGTAATGACATTTCAAATTCATTATGCATATCCTTTGCAAATTTTTGTCTTAGCTTGTCATCATCACTTCCAAAAATAATATCATCAATATAAAATTCAATTAATAAAAATGCTATCTTGAGTTACCTTGATATAAAGGTTGTTGTCTACATTTCCTTTTCTGAACCCTTCTTGTTGTAGATATCTATCCATTCTAAAGTACCATGCTCTAGGAGCCTATTTTATACCATACAAGACCTTCTTCAACCTACACACATAATATTCATTCTCTGACAACTGAAATCCTTATGGTTGTTCAATGTAGACTTATGCTTCAAGTTTCTCATTCAGAAAATATGATTTAACGTCCATTTGATACACTTTAATATTCTTGGAGCATGCATAAGCTAAGATCAATCGGATTTCTTCCATTCTCGAAACTGGGGAATACGTCTCTTCAAAGTCGATACCTTCAACCTGTGCGTATCCTTTACATAACAATCTAGCTTTGTTCTTGGTAACCTGTCCATCTTCATTCAATTTATTTCTGAAGGCCCACTTTATGCCAATCACATTCTTATACCTTGGCCTTGGAACCAATTCCCAAGTGTCATTCTTCTCTATTTGATCCAACTCTTCATTCATATCCTTTTTCTAGAATTTATCCTTGTTGGCTTCTTCAAAATTGTTTGGTTCTATTAAAGATAAGAGTTCTAGGTGATGTTGTTCAGGTGAACGAACTTTTCTTCTAGTCTCAATTCATTCATCCTTTTTCCGATAATCTGATTTGAAGGATGATTCTTTTGTACTCATTTTCTAGGTGTCTTTGGAGGCACTTGTTGAACTTGTTCTTATACTTTTGTTTTATCTTCTTCATCTTCCCCTTCTGTTGCTTTTTCATCATTTGATTCTTCTTCGTAAACCTGTAACACTGATTCATTTTCTTCTTCCTTTAATTTTCGTCCACTTGTTTCATCAACTGTTACATTGATGATTTCCACAACTTTGTTGAGCCTCATATTGTAACACTTGTATGCTTTCCTTGTACTTGAGTAACCGACAATTATGACTTTGTCCACATGAGAGTCAAACTTTCCCATTCTGCCATCTTCTCTTTTGATGTAGCATTTTCTTCTGAACACTCTGAAGTGCTTCACATTTGTTGGTATTCCTTTCCATAGCTCGTAGGGATTTTTCTCACTGTTGTTTATGATCATTACTCTATTTTGAATGTGAATTGTTGTATGCATTTCATGTGTCCAAAAGACATATGTCAATTTAGAATCCATTAACATTGTTCGAGCCATTTCCTGTATTTTCATGTTCTTTCTTTCAACAACTCTGTTCCGTTGAGGTGTCCTAGCAACAGAGAATTGTCTTTTTATTCCATGATTGCTGCAGAAATCCACAAATTCATTTGAAGTAAACTCTCCTCCATTGTTATATCTCAAACATTTTATTTTTTAATCCATTTCATTTTCAACCATTTCCTTATATGCCTTGAAGTTTTCAAATGCTTCTGACTTATTCATGAGAAAACAAACTGCAATCATTCTTGTATAATCATCAACCAATAACATAAAGTATTTATCACCTTTTAAACCATTTGTTCTAGTTGGTCCAACTAGATCAGTATGCACAATTTCCAGTGGTCTTGTCGTTGAGTATTCCTTTGATTTGAACCTGGTCTTTGTTTTCTTTCCTTGTTAACAATGATTGCATAATATGTTGGTTGGTTTTGTTATCTGGGGAATTTCTCTAACTGCTTTCTTTTTGCTGACTTTGACGAGGTTATCGAAGTTTATGCGACACATTATTATGTGCCACAACCAACCTTCATCTTCCTTTCCTAGACAACACTTTTCATTTCCAATTTCACTTAATACATATTTGTTGCTCGAAGTTCTTGTCGTTGTTACATCAATTTGCATGAACATGTTGTTCTTATCTCGCACTTATGTGAATCGAACGTAAGTTTATGCAGGGATGATTTTAGGGGCTAAATTTTGCTCATGGGCTAATTTTCCATGGTTTTTCCCAAAAAAAGATTTGCCATTCTAAAAATGATTCGCCCAAATTCTATAGGATAAAATTATTTTACCTTAAAAATCGTCGAAATTTTATACAAACTGTATAAAATCCTTAGAAATTTGAATATTTTTACAAAAATATTGTTAAACATTTATAGTTGGCATATGAAGGATTAGTACGATTCGCCAAGGTTTCTACATTTTAAAATAAATTTCCATCCTCAAAATCATCCCTAAGTGTATGACCTTGGTCACACATTTGACTTACACTTAGAAGATCATGTTTCATATCTTCCACTAGTAGAACATTTTCTTCCCTGGTATTCTTGTTTCCAATTATGACTGTGCCCTTTCCAATGATTCTAGTTGAGACATCATTTCCAAAGGAGATTGATCCATCTCTTTCCTTTCTTAATGTAAGAAACATGTCTTCATCACCTGTCATGTGCTTTGAACAACCACTATCAACATACCAACCATGTTTCTTGTGTTTAGCCTGTAGAGCGAGTGTGCATTCTTCATATTAAATTGATCCTGATTTTTTATCCATACTCTCTGTTGAGGTTCATGTCTGTGACTTTTGTTGTTTTGTTGTGATTCTCTAGGAGGGACTATCATTCTACAATCTTTGGAAATGTGTCCAAAGTTGTTGCATTTGTAGCATTCCACTTCAGTGCTCAATGATTCAAACCTGTTGTAGCTTCATCTCTGTGTTTCACTAAGCCTTATTGGATAACCATTTTGTGCAAGACTTTCAAAGTTGTTTATGTTCCTGCTAATAGCTCTGCAATTTATAATCATGATTCCTTTGGTGTTTCTTGGAATCATGCCACCTGTCCAACTGGTTGCATTACATCTGGTCTAGATGTTGTCACATATAGTAAGATACCAATCATTAACATGTATTGCCTCTAATATGTAGACTTTGAATCATGATTTTTTCTCAACTTGCAACTGGTTTGCATAGGAGTGTTAAATGGTTTGCAATCTTCCATTCTTAACCTCTTTAGCATTTCTTTGATATACTTAGTTTGAGAAATAAAAATTCCTTGGTTGCTTTGACATATCTAAAGACCCAGAAAGAAGAATATTTCTCCTAGTAATGACATTTCAAATTCATTCTACATATCCTTTGCAAATTTCTGGCTTAACCTATCATCATCACTTCCAAAAATAATATCATCAACATAAAGTTCAATTAATAAAATACTATCTTGAGTTACCTTGTTGTAGAGGTTTTTCTCCGCATTTCATTTTCTGAACCCTGCTTGTTGTAGATATCTATCCAATCTAGAGTACCATGCTTTGGGAGCCTATTTTAGACCATACAAGGCATTCTTCAACCTGCACACATAATATTCATTCTCTGATAGATGAAATCCTTCTGGTTGTTCAATGTAGACTTCTTCTTCAAGTTCCCCATTCAAAAAAGATGGTTTCACGTCCATATGATACACTTTAATATTATTGGAGAATGCATAAGATAAGATCATTTATATTGCTTCCATTCTCAAAACTGGGGAAAATGTCTCTTCAAATTCGATACCTTCAACATGTGCATATCCTTTACATACCAATCTAGATTTGTTCCTGGTAACATGTCCATCTTCATTCAATTTATTTCTGAAGACCCGCTTTGTCCCAATCACATTCTTGTACCTTGGTCTTGGAACCAATTCCCAAGTGTCATTCTTCTCTATTTGATCCAACTCTTCATTCATGGCCTTTTTCCAGAATTCATCCTTGTTGTATTCTTCAAAACTGTTTGGTCCAATCGAAGATAAGTGTGCTAGGTGCAGTTGTTCTGGTGAATGAACTTTTCTTCTAGTCTCAATTTATGCATATTTGTTTCTAATAATCTGATCTGAAGGATGATTCTTTTGTACTCAGGTGTCTTTGGAGGGACTTGTTGAACTTGCTCTTATAATTCTATCTAATCTTCTTCATATTCCCCTTTTGTTTCTTTTTCATCATTTGCTTCTTCTTCGTAAAACTGCTCCATTGATTCCTTTTCTTCTTCCTTTAATTTTTGTCCACTTGTTTCATCAATTGTTACATTGATTCTTTCCAAAACTTTGTTAAGACTTAGATTGTAACACTTGTATGCTTTCCTTGTACTTGAGTAACCGACAAGTACTCATTCGTCCACACGAGAGTCAAACTTTCGCATTTTTCTATCTTCTCTTTTGATGTAGAATTTTCTTCCGAACACTCTAAATTGCTTCACATTTGTTGATCTTATTTTCCATAGCTTGTAGGAAGTTTTGTCATTGTTGTTTCTGAGCATTACTATGTTTTGAATGTGAACTGTTGTATGCACTGCATATGTCCAAAAGACATATGTCAATTTAGAATCCATTAATATTGTTCGAGCAATTTCCTATACTGTCATGTTCTTTCTTTCAACAACTTCATTAGGTTGAGTTGTCCTAGCAATGGAGAATTTCTTTTTATTCCATGCTTGCTGCAGAAATCCATAAATTCTTTTGAAGTAAACTCTCCTCCATTATCATATCTCAAACATTTTATTTTTTAATCCATTTCATTTTCAACCATTTCCTTGTATACCTTGAAGTTTTCAAATGATTCTAACTTATTCTTGAGAAAACAAACTACGGTCATTCTTGTATAATCATCAACCAATAACATAAAGTATTTCTCACCCTTTAAACATTTTGTTCTAGTTGGTCCAACTAGATTAGTAAACATAATTCCTAGTGGTCGTGTCATTGAGTATTCCTTTGATTTGAACTTGGTCTTTTTTTTCTTTCCTCATTGACAATGCTTGCATAATGTTTTGTTTGTCTTAGCACTAGAAGTCACCTCTGGATTGCGGCAGAGGTAAGCCCAGTACCCATCAGTTTATATGTCACAATGAATGAATTTAAGGGTGGTCTAATGGATGCAAACTCGGGATAATATCGCTTTAACTCAGAAAATTGGACTGGCATGCACAGGTAAGTGAGGTCTCGATCTAACTTCAGTCAGTAGGTTGTAGTAAAGGGTGAGTAGGGGGAAGAACTGATGAGGAAAAGTAGAGGTATGTTATGGACATCGGGTCTTCCAGCAGCCTAAGGAGGAAAAGCTTCGAATACAAGATCCTCTTGAACCCGAAACTTCGGGAAATTGAAAACGTCATAATAATATTGCAATCAAACATACATTACAATATAGTCACAACAACTCGACTGGATCACCCATGCCCGAGTCTTCAATATCAGAAGCAAAAGAGATGATAATAAAGTTGATTTTTATTAAACAAGAAGTCTCAAATGGCCATACATAACTAGAGAACCAGAGGCTTCATTAAAAATTTACAATATGGGAGCTTAGCTCAACCATCGACCCTAAAAAAATATCAAAACTAAGTATTTATACTTAGAACTACCAAATCCCTCCAGAAGTGCATTCTAGTCATTGCATTCAAGGCTTGGCGTCTGGATCTTTCTTTGTCAGACTGCACCTGCATTCTTCTGTTAGACGCAAAGATCAGATCGGTATGGGCTTTGAAAGAAAATCCATGATAGGGGAAATTTTGGCTAACTGTTAACCCTCCAAGGCCAGTTTCTCCATGCTTTCCATTTATGTCGTGAAACGAGGTTTCAACCACCTTCCCCATTTTCATTAACTACTTTTATCAAGATCAGGGTGAGGCCTGACACCCATGAATGTCCCAGGTGAGATTACGACTCCTTCGAGTCAATTATGGCACCTCGAGATCACGTAGATCTTCCTCGGTGACCAACTCTGGCTCTTTGATCCTTTGTGCAATTCCTTTTCATTTGACCTTGGGCT
Source organism: Picea engelmannii (assembly GCA_009831015.1). Taxonomy (NCBI): domain Eukaryota; kingdom Viridiplantae; phylum Streptophyta; class Pinopsida; order Pinales; family Pinaceae; genus Picea; species Picea engelmannii. The sequence goes on along the minus strand of ML807690.1, from coordinate 77,362 downwards.
GCGATCGTGTGCCTAATTCCCAGGCGCTTCAGGATTTAGCATTTCACGAGTTTGCGTTTTGATCCCTGTTGAAATCTCCCAAGTCGCGAAATCGCGATTGCTTGGATCGGGTGACATGTATCCCTTTGCATCGGATGACCTCGATGAACATCGAAATTTCGGGACCTTGGGTCGTCGGCACTTCTTACTTCAATTCCCCCCAAACGAATCTCTCCATGTTGATCCTGCGCCACATGCCTTTCGGGAATGGACGATCAAGATAATTTTGGGACTTCGCGTGTCACGAGTCTTCAAGATTCTACTCTCCTACTTTCCCGACTCATGAAATCACGAAAAGATGATCCAAAGGTCCAGATATCTCCTTTGGTCAACGACTGCGATATTTTCGCGATTTCTCATTTCGCGAGTTCTAAAGACTCTTCTCTTGAATGCTCTGACTCATGAAATCACGATTTATGCTAATCGTACACCACGTGTCCTTCCAAAATGAATGGCTATGATCATTTCACAATTTCGAACCTCTCCTTGATGCTAAACTTGGTGCAACTATATGATCTCAATTACCCGATGGTCGTCGATCCGATTTTCCAGATGGATCTCCGTCGCCGAAAGTTGATCTTGCTCGCTCGCTTGATTGAGTTGATATCAAACTGCTTCAAGTGTTGCACCTGATTCTCATGAATGCAACCTATGTGGTTTACTTGAATGACTGGATGAGGGCTTGGGAAAACAAAGGTCAGAGGTAGAGATTAAAAGAGGAATGATCAGCCTAAGAGATAACATGAATGTTGAGGGTCGATACTTCTTAGACAGGCTGACAAGGAAAATAGGTCGATCAAATGAATGAAGGAAAACAGAAGACAAGCTACAAGTCCAGAGGGAAAACTTACGATCGGGTCTGCAAAAGGAGGATGGACAGGAAAAAATACAGACTTAGGTAGAAACCACAAACCCTTAAGGTTTTGAAAAAATTATGTGCTAACAAGTTGGTTTCATGATCTGGGGCATTTCTCTAATTTCTTCCTTTTTTCTGAATTTGACGAGGTTATCAAAGTTTATGTGACGCATTCTTTTGTGTCATAGCTAACCTTCATCTTCATTTCCTAGACAACACTTTTCATTTCCAATTTCACTTAATACATATATGTTGCTTGAAGTTCTTTTCGTTGTTGCAATCAATTTGTCTGAACCTACTTTTATTATCTCGCACTTCTTTGAATCAAGCGTAATTTTATGACCTTGGTCACACATTTGACTTACACTTGGAATATTATGTTTCATATATTCTACTAGTAGAACATTTTCTGCCCAGGTATTCTTGTTTCCAATTCTAACTGTGCCATTTCCAACGATTCTAGCTGAGTCATCATTTCCAAAGGTGTTTGTTCCATCTCTTTCATTTCTTAATGTAAAAAACATGTCTTCATTAGTTTTCATGTTCTTTGAACAACCACTGTCAACATACCAACCACATTTCCTCTGTTTAGCCTATAGATTGAGTGTGCATTCTTCATTGTTAAACTAATCCTTATTTCTTATCCATATTCTTTGTTGAGGTTCTTGTCTATGACTATTGTTATTTTGTTATGATTCTCTAGGAGGGAGTGTCATTCTATAATATTTGGCCATGTGTCCAAAGTTGTTTCATTTTTAGCATTCCACTTCAGTGCTCAATGATTCAAACATGTTGTAGCTTATTCTCTATGTTTCACTAGGACTTATTGGATAACCATTTTGTGCATGACTTTCAAAGTTGTTTATGTTATTCCTATTAGCTCTGCAATTTACATCTGTATGTCCAAAATTATTAGATGCATAACATAAACAAAAAAAGATAGTTTAATACTTGGGAGTTGAAGATATTATGAAAGGAGTTACTCTTTTAAATCCTTCTTCATCTTGAAGCATGCTTGTTTCTCACTGTCGCTGATTTTGAAATATGAGTCTTATAGGTGGAGGAGTCTCCCTGTGATCTTCCCTATAAAAATTCTTGTCTCCTCTAACTTTCTTTGCATATATTCTTGGTTGTGTTTCTTTATCTGCGGTTTTGGATCTTGAGCCTCTTCCTATCTAATTGTATCTTATCCCAGACTTGCTATGATGTGGCCTTTCACTGTTGATAATATTAACCAAAACCTTTGAATTGTTCTACATATTCTTATGTTGAAGGTCTTTTCTCAAAGTAACAACCACTGCTTCCAAATTTCCAATGATCCTATCGTTTTCTTCCAGTTGTTCTTTGAGTGCTTCTTTGATTATTTTTTCTTCTTCTATTTGAACCTTTAATTTAGTGATCATCTATTTTAGTTCTTTAGAGTTTGAATTCTGAATGTCTTCTTTCTTGTCTAGTTCTGCCTGGAGTTTCTTGTTTTTCTTCTTTTCTATTTTTATAATTTCTATAACACTCAATAGTTCTTCTCTATAGTCAACTTTCTCTTCTTCATACTCCTCTTTGGTGTCTTCTTTATTGGAGTCTTCTATTGCCATGAATAGAACTCTTTATGTCTCACTTTCACTGACTTCATCTTCGTCTAATGAGGAGAAGTCTTCTTTGGTGCAAAAACTTTTCTTGAAGACTTTCTTTTTGGTTATTTTTCCTTTATAAGTGTGTTTGTTGTTTGAATCATCCTCCTCATTTCTTTTATTTTTCGTGTAAGGACATTTGTTAGCAAAATGACCAATACCATCACAGTTAAAACAAATCAATGGAAGCTTACATTTATATCTGTCTTTGGTTCCCTTTTTCAATCTTTTGACAAAGTTGTCCACTTCTTCATCGTATTCCGAGATATCACTATTGCTGCTATATTATTTTTCTTTTTGCTTTCCATTTTGCTTTGACCTTTTGGATGCTTTGAATTTTGCTTCTTTTATACCTAGATTTCTTGTTCAGTTCTCATTTCATAGGTTGTGAAGATTCCATGTAGTTCATCCATTCTTATTAAGTCTAGATATGCTCTTTCTTCTAGTGTTGAGATACTAGGATCAAATCTTATTGGAAGAGATCTTAGTACCTTTTGAACAATTACAGATTCATCAATTTCTTCTCTCAATCCTATGATTGCATTGATTGTTTCATCAACTCGTAAGAAGTAAGCTACAATATTCTCAGCTTCCTACATCTTTAGTTGTTCAAATTGACCTATGTAAGTTTGAAGCTTTGTTGCTTTGACTTTTGAATCTCCTTCATAAATATTTTGAAGTTTGTCCCAAATCTCTTTAGCGGAGCTACAATGTATAATGTTGGTATACACTGAATCACAAAGACCATTCAGAAGTACATTTGTGGCTTTTGAATTATTTAGACTAAGTTTCTTTCTGTTGTCATTTGTTGGTGGAACTATTGGTTCTTTGTATCCATCTACAACTAATTTCCAAACTTCAAATCCATGTGCTTGTACATATGTTTTCATCATTTTTCTCCAGAATGCATAGTTTTGTCTATCAAACTGTGGTATTCCATTTTTATAGATACTATTTCTCTCCATGATCTACCTTTCAGTGGTTAAACTGATTTCTGAAGGAAAATGCTCTGATACCAATTGTTGGATTACTAACAGGGGGGGTGAATCAGTAATAAAGATTTTTAATCCTTTTAACCACAATATGCAAATGTTATTTATATTTATAATCAATATAGCATTATCATCCAATAAGTGTAGAGTAAATAAACCATGAAAAATAAACAATCATACGCATACATAGTACACCAGTATTTTTACGTGGAAACCCAGTGTAGGAAAAAACCACGAAACGATTTTTCTTATATGTCTTTAAAAATTACATTCATTGGAAGCACCAACTTCCTTTTTTCTCTAGCTACAACTGGAAAGAGGCTCTGACCCCCTATATTTTCAAGCTACAACCTAAGGGAAGCTACAACTCCCCAATTCTCTGGCTACAACCAGAAGGAGGCTACAACCCCCTATGTTCTCTGGCTATAACCACCTGTCCTTACCCCATCCTGCCACCCATAAATATAAGTGTCAAATGAAGAAACCACTTCCACGCTGTCACTTGTAAAATATACCACTGTAAACTTGTACCAACATGTATAAATGACCTTTAGCCAACCTGTACCACTACCTTGTAATCACCTGAACTGAGCTTGTACCAACCAAAAGAAATAGATACGTGACCTGTCTATTCTGCAACATGCATATGTATGCGCCCTATCTATACTACACTTTGTGTATGTATGTGACCTATATGTTTTGCAGCCTGCATATGCCTTCTGAAAACTAGGGTTTTCTCTCTTCTAAAAAGTTATGACCCTCTGCAGCCTCTTTCACCTCAACATGCAACCTATCACTATTTCCATACCGTAATTATGCCTTTTGCATACATCCTCATACATATCCTTTACCCAAAGCATATATATCTCTCTAGTCATGTGTCATACAAGTGTGTGTAATCATGAACAACTATAGTAACCCTCACATGAACTATACATCAAACCCTTTCTGATATTCATCCTCTCAATACATCAACCACTTCACAAATACAAGTTCTCAACCATGTACCACAAAAACTCTTAACCATATGCCAAGAAATACAAGATGTGCCTCAACTCTAACAAGATGTACCAATGAGAAATATTGATTATACCATCACTATATTTATGTAGATATGACTTATAAATAAAGTCCCATGTAGCCACTAATCTCTCTAGGGTAAATCCGCAAACCCCCATAACCATTTCTCATGTATACAACAAAATCAAACTACTCATAGAAATGAGACATACCTTTTTAACCAATAGATATATCTGATGTACCTGATCACTACAGACCTTTTTGGGAGCTTTCTTTCATACTCTAAAGTCCCCACATCTTTATCTTCTCATGTTTTTAGGCTTTATCCTCATGTATGTGCCCTATTATACTTCCATCCCACATATGTATCCACCCTTCTTCATTGTATCCTGCGCACACCTCAAAAACTAGGTTTTTTTAGTATTTTATTTAATTTTGAAACTTTCATCGTCAACCCTTCGTGATACCTCAAACTTGCGCAACTTCAGATATACCAATGAATACCTGCAATAAACCTTACACAATAATAGATATTCAATGTGATCAATAGATTCTAATAGGAGAGCCTTTCTCTCTTATTTATACTTCCATGTAGCTTCCTCAAGGGGTTACCTTCTAACCAGCTTAACCCAATTTCCTTCTTTTAGGGCTAACCCACTTCTAACCCACTTTGCTACAAATAGTAAATTCTCCACTTCTAGTTGCAACTAATTTATTTTTAATTATTTTCTTATTGCAACAACTTAACCCATGTGAACTCTTACTCACTTGACTAGTCAACTTCTTCTAGGAGCTTCTAGAATAATTTTGACTTCTTTGACCTTCTAGATAACCCATGAGGGTTCTCCAACTTCACAAGGCCATAACTCTCTAACCATGAGGATTTATGTGGTGTTCCACATATCACCGGAAATGGCATGATATGTACTATCCCTATGGAATAGTCTTACCTGCAAATATATTAAACTTCATACCATTATAAATCAATCAAACTGAATTCCCTTAACCATATTATTGGGGCTACCAGAATTTGCTACCGGACTTTCTTCAAGGGTTAACATCAATGACAACCAACCCATTTAGTCAAAAAATTCTCCCTCCATGGTTGCACCAAATTTTTCCTTTATTTTTCCTTCTTGTTCTCCCCTTTCGTTTCATGCACAAAACTTGACTAAATGTTGTCCCAACCAATACGAATTTCCTCTCTTGTGGCTTTCCTTTCTCGACTCACGCTCTTCCCCGGGCTGATTGTACTCAATCTCCATGTGCCCAATAACTATGGGATGTGACCATTCACACCCACCCTCTTACATGTGTTCAATGATTGGCTTTGGGAACTCTCAATCAGAAATAGGAAGGTTCATATACAATTGGCAAGTTTAGGAAAATGGGTTAAATTGATATGCATGGATAATCCTCGCTTTGATCCCTCTTGGCCATTATCCTAGACACTTCCACCTCTTGTGGATTACTTCATMCCCCCATCTCTTTTCCATGTCCCCTTAGYAGTTGGCATCACATTTTTATTATTAAAACATTGAAATAAAATTTGCATATTACATCGTTAGGTCGTAGCCACATATTATATCCACATAAGCATGAATTAAATTGGGGATTATAATGGGGATSTTACATATTTTATTGAAATGGAGTTACCTAAATCAAGTTGGTARGAGACTTCTCCTACTCCTTTTACTGCATGCTTGGAATCATCTCCAAGTTCCCCCTGAAGGGATGAACTCTTTTCTGTCAAATTTATAAGAGAATTTCATAACTCAGTCATGTGCTTGGAAGCACCACTACCCACTAGCCAAATATCGATTCCTTGAGTGATGGTACCTGTGAGAGATGAGATAAAGACATACTCTTCATATTTTGTTTCCCTTGTCTTCTTCTGAGATGTAGACTCCTCAATATATGTTGCATGTGCATGATGTTTTCAATTTCCTTTCCCTTGAGAACACTAGTAAGCAAAGTGTCCCAACTTCTGATAGTTGAAACATCTAATCTTAGATACATCCTTCTTGTGATCTGAAATTGGTCTTCTATTTTTCTTCGGACTGTTGTTTCTTCTTTCTTTCCTTTTCTTCACATGAGCAACAAGAGCTTGATTCTCTTCATCATTGGTCTTTTGTATCTTGTATGTCAATCTTGATTCTTCTTGGACACAATATGCCCATAGCTTATCAAATTTGGGAAATTTCCTTCTTGCACAAATTCTTTGAACAAATTCATCCCAAGAAGAAGGAAAGCCATTTATAGTTGTAGTCACAAGCTTTGCATCATCCACTGAATCTCCAATAGTTTCTAGTTGATCCTTGATCTGAGAAATCTTCATGAAGTAGGTAGAAATTGAATCTGACTTGTTCATCATCACATTTTTTAGTTGATGCTTTAGGGTTAGCTTCTTGCTTGTATTATTTCTTTCATATGGTATTGTTAAGGAATCAAACATCTCCTTTGGTGTCTTCAATTCTGATACATTAGGAATCAAGTGGTCCTTAATTGAATCTGTCAAGATCCTCTTAGCCCTTATCTCATTCTTCTTATTCTTTGCCTTGGCCTCTTCCTCTTTTGGTTATGAGAGAACTTGCTTGACATGATCCAATACCTCATTCTCTTCTAGAATGAGAAGTATTCTATGCTTCCATGATCTGAAATTTTTTGCTCCATCCATCCTATCTTCAACTCTCGGAATGGTACTCATTTTCACTTGTAAAAACCCTAGGCCTGAAAAATCCCAAAATTTCAACCTTCTTAAAAATTTAATGCTAGGGTTTTAGGACATGCACTAGGGTTAGGAGAGTTTCCTAGTGCAATTTTATCCTCAACGTTGGCTCTAGAAAAACCCCAACGACTGGAAATCTTTGTTCTTGTTGGTGTCTTGCGCTAGGTCAAATATGGCTTCAACCCTACAGCTCTGATACCATGTTAGATTTTCTTAAATTTTTAGTAGCAACAGATTTACCATAATATTTTGATCTTCATTTAACATCTAACAACCATATACTGAAAATATAAGCAGGATCTAGAAGTATATAGAAAAGCACCGGAAGACACAAATATTTATCCTAGGAAAACCCCAAACTCGGGGAAAAACCCAGCCAACTTTTCTTAGAGAGAATATTTGTGTTAACACAATACAACCATGAACAAGCTCTATTCACAAGACCAAAACCAACGATGAAGAAACCTTCAACTTCTCTTCAGGGGTATTCTTCAACTGTTCGATGGTCTTCTTTTGAATTCTTGGAATATTCCTATCTAAGAAAAGTTGTACAGGAGGGAATACATATCGTTGTTACAAAACATCAACATTGTTATCGAAATTCTTTTAAAAAAATTCTATTTACTTTTCAAGTAATTGAAGCCATTGGACTTGTATTACATTTGTTATTTGGAGAAGTAATTAAGATGTGATTTATATTGGTATATGACACAAACACAAAAAAATAGTGGCAATAACAAAACATTTTGGGTAGAGAACAATATTAATACAAAATGTAGGCATGAAGGCTTTTGTTCTATATAAACTTCATGGCATACAGGTTATGGTTTATTTTAATTTTTTTTGTAAGTAGTGGCTATTCTATTAATTATAAACAAAACTTACAACAAAAGCATAATTGTTCCAGCCCAAAGAGACCATGACAGTCTCTTGGGAGCAAAAAAACCTTCCCTCGAGGGGAAACCAAGCTACCAAGCTTGGAATATGTCTTAAAAATATTAAAAGCATCAGTCTTAAAAGGGTCATGTCCAATACTACGACTTTCCACAATATGTAAAACTACATAGCATAAACAAAAGAAAAGACTAAAACTAGAGCCTCCATCGTTACTAATCATGAGAAACTTGGGGGAAGACGGTTCCTGGGTCACTTTGTCGAGCTGCAGAAGCTAAGGTTTTAGTTCTAGCTTGCTTTCTCATTGGTGGAACGAAGGTCTTGCCTTGACAACAAGTCAGTCAAGTGATCACCTCTATCATGTAAGCATTCTAAAGTTCTAAAGCTTCCAATCGACTTTTCAGTTGTTGAAATTCTTCCTCCTTGGGAAGCATTCCTAAAGAAACCATTGTCTTTGTAAGCCGATATAGTTCCAAAGTGCAAAAGAATTTGGAGTTCCTGGTCCTAGTGTAACCAAGATCAGGAATAAGACCCCCCACCTGAAACTCAACCTCTTCGTCGTCCTTAAATTCTCAGGTGAGACAAACTTCCTGCATCATTGCTTTGTCCTCCTCAGGAACAAAGTCGTCATAGAACTTTGTCATTTCTCTTGCCACTTTGGTAGCATGGAACTACTTCACAGAGGGGGAGCAAGGCTTCCTTCCCTGTGGATCCATGACCAAAAAGATAGTCAAAAGAGAAACTAAACGAATCAAACCAATAAATAGAATAAACCCCAATCTACCAAAGCTTGGCAGTTGCCTAAACACAACTCTGACTATAAATCAGTTGTCGACTCACACTGTCGCTTATTCCCTAAGGAACCCCTCCCTCATTTTTTGCTCATGAATACTCATGAATGAGGAAATCATGAAAATTATTGTGCATATCCTCCTCTCTGTGCTGACAGTCGTCTTCATGAACCAAATTCCCACCATCATTCCCAACATCGATGCCAAAATGAAATGGAGGTACAGTTCCTACTCTATCTTCTTTATGAGAGTGGAGAGTTCCTTCCCTATACACGGTTCCCCACTCATCAACATAATTTTCTCCAACTGCTTGCAACCTCTGAAATACCCCTTCCATTTGTGACGACCATCTCCCACGCGTCAACCCCATCACTTAGAGATCTCGAAGGCACCCCATCCAAGGGATTAAGGTTTAATTTTAAATCCAAATAGAAAGAAGGATTTTGTTCTATATGGATGTGATGGGATGGAGGTCATGGTTTCATTTCAAGAATTCAAATCCTTGAGTATTGTCTTTACTTTTGAGTTTAAAATTTATTTTCGCATTTAATTACAATCAATAATCTATATATAAATTTTGATATGATTTCACTAATTTACATAATCTTCACTTTTTAGCTTTAGTGATAATGTCAAATTCAATATTATTAACTACGTTTATATAAAAAAAATTGCATTTTTACATATCTTATTTTTTTCAATGTTCCTTTCTATTATTAAAAACAATTACTAGTTTCAACAATATCAATGATTAAAAACTATTTACACAAAATCGTCTCATACACTTAAATATGTTTCATAACTTTAACATATATTTACTTCATAAATTTATTTATTCAAATTAAAATTAAAATATCTCAAATTTTGAATTGCATAAATAATATTTATCTTCATAACTAAACCCCAAATACAAATGCATGTTCCATAAATTCACAATTTAACTAAATTTAAATAATATTAAATCATCTTATTCGCTAAACCCCAAATACAAGTGCATGTTCCATAAATTCACAATTTAATTAACTTTAAATAATATTAAACCTTGTTATTCACTCAACCCCAAATACAAGTCAATGTTTCATAAGTTCACAATTTAATCAACTTTAAATAAAATTAAACCATAGTATTCGCTAAACCTCAAATACAAATCCCAAATACAAATGCATGTTTCATATAAACCATAATATTGGCTAAACCTCAAATACAAATCCCAAATACAAATGCATGTTTCATAAGTTCACAATTTAATTAACTTTAAATAATATGAAACCGTTAGTATTCACTAAACCCCAAATACAAATGCATGTTCCATAAATTCACAATTTAATTAACTTTAAATAATATTAAACCATCCTATTCACTAAACCCCCCCACATAGTGCATGTTTCATAGTTTACAATTTAATTAACTTCAAATAATATTAAACCATCTTTTTCACTTTACATATTTTACAAAATATGTTTATATTAATTTAACATATTTATAATATCATTAAAATTAAATAGTTAATATTATTTTATAACTCTATTTATATAAAAGTAATATATATTTATTATTTCCTCCTCACAGTCCCACTCAAGTTATTAAATTTAATAACTTCAGGCTCACTCAAGCTACTAAATTTTCTAACTTTTTTAATTTAATAATTTCCCTGTGGATTCACCGATTTTTGGAAACTTTTTACCTAACTTAAATTGACATTTTCGTCTGGTAACCTTTTTCCTTCAATAGTTTCCTTGAAGAAGTTTACCAGTTCTAAGAAACTCCATGGATCCACCGATTTTTGGAAACTTTTTACCTAACTTGAATTGACATGTTTGTCTGGTAACCTTTTTTCTTCAATAGCTGCCTTGAATAAGTCTACCAGTTTTAAGAAACTGCATGGATCCACCGATTTTTTCTCATCTTTGCAGCCCAGCTGACTTAAGTTGGACAATTTTGTTACCATCTTGTCTTTGTAAACCTATATCACGTTGTTCTCATGATATAGTGAGTGAACTCCACGACATTTTTTTATCTCGTGGACTCTCTGGATTTGATGGGTTTGTGACGATGATTTATTTTTTGATCTCAACATCTGCGATCATGGTGGCGTGTCATTTACATGCGTGGCTGACATGTGAATCCATTTATACACTAAAAGAGATTCCCACTGGTCAGTCCTGGTTCCTCTCACCTGTATATGGTAGGTGAAGTCTACCGATGATAATCAGGGTGGCTGAACCCCACTAACTTTTAAGTAAAATATGATGTAGCGTTATTCTTCTTTGTGGGAAGTTGAGATGTGAAGTGGGACCTGCACATAAAGAAAATAGGGAACGCTATTGCACTGCTCTGTGAGAAAGTGATGTCCACACTGTGGGTCAAAAGTGCTTAACAACTTTCCAAGATTTGAGTGCTGTTTTACAGAGAGCACCCTCTGACGTCTTTGACATTTTCCAATGCTTTGAAAGCCCTGCTGACAATATCTTTTTTACCGACTCTGGAGTTTGTTCTTATATTTGAGACTAGCACTGTGCATCAATCAAGTTTGATTTGCATTCTAAAACTTACTCTGGAGTTTGTTTTTATATTTGAGAATAAGACTGTGCATCAATCAACTTTGATTTGCATTTTGAAACTTCAATCAAATTTGATTTGATTTGCATTCTGAAACTTCAATCAAATTTGATTTGATTTGCATTCTTAAAACTTATTCAAAGAATAAATCATGTTTGATTTTTTCATTTATTCTTAAAAATCTCAACAAAACGATGTATCATTTATTTTATTTTATCAAACTTATTATAATCACTACTCACATTGAACAAAATTATGCACCATAGATAAGAATTAATGAACACTTGCAATACCATGAAAACACACTACAAGGCCTTGAGGAACAAAGAGTGTTTGTCGAAGGCCTTGAGGAACAAAGAGTGTTTGTTGAACTATTCACTATTGGAAATTTAATCTAAATAGTGATTCTAACTTGGATGCATATTTTAATGTGTCCTTACTACTCAAACATGGTTAAATAGTGATTCTAACTTGGATTCAAACATGGTTAAATAGTGATTCTAACTTGGATGCATATTCTAATGTGCCCTTGCTACTCAAACATGGTTATAATGTGCCCTTGCTACTCAAACATAGTTATAAGCTTATAAAGGAGTGTGTCCTTACTACTCAAACATGGTTAAATAGTGATTCTAACTTGGATGCATATTCTAATGTGCCCTTGCTACTCAAACATTGTTATAAGCTTATAAAGGAGTGCATGCATGTTCCAACTGTCTGTTGCATGTCACTTGGTTGCAAGATTTACATGTATCAGCGTTGCTATGTGTGGTGACATCCTTACAAAGGGGTAGCTCTATGCTTTGATCTCAATGATCCGTGTCACTTGGTTGCACAATCCACATGTGTTTTTGTGATATGCTTATAAAGGAGTATGTGGTGATGTGTTTATAGAGTCTTGAGTATGTGCATGCTTTGTTCCATTTGGGTGCATGATCTATTTGTATTTTTGTTGTTCAAGCATGGTGATATTTTTATAGAGATTGTGTGCAGGTTGTTACAAACCACTTGGATGTATGAGCTACCTTTCCTCTTTGCTACACAAAGATATTGATATGCTTATAGCTAAGAACTTGTACATTCTTTTGGTTATTTCATATTTATTTGTTGGGCAACAAAATTGTGTTGAGAAAGATTTTATTGTTGTCAAAACATAGAAGTGAGTAGTTGTGTTTAAGAGATGATACTCACACACAATGCACATTTAGAAATGTGGTAATGCTATTTCTAGAGGAAGAGTGGTTCAATATTTTAATACGTAGTTGTGAAAGTGTATTGATTAAGTTGGACTTTGTTAACCATTAAATAAGTGTTAAAAAAAATAAAGGCAAACATCCAATCAATGATTATATTGTTTATTTTATTTTTATATTTAAATATGATGGACTATATATATAGATTACAAATAATAAAAAAGTGAATATATATATAGACAATAATAAAGATGTGAATATTTTTCTTGTGTATCTTTGAAGTGAGTGAAATATTATGTATTTATTAACTAAAAACTCATTCACGTTGATATTTTTTCTATATACAATTTTTGTAGTTAAAATTGTAGTTAAAATATTAATATAGATTTTACTTCCATTTACCGTATTTATTCAATACTAAGTGTAGATTTAATGTTATTTATAAAAATAGTCATTAAAGTTGCATTCTTGTCAATTACATATGTTGATCCATTTTGTGGTACATCTTGAAAGGAAGTATAGGTGAGGTTCCACGCTATATTTAATGAGAAAAGAATATGTATAAATTAAATAAAATGAGAGAAAAATGTGCAGAAATTAAATAAACAAAGTTGTAATAATAAACAATAGAGAAAACCATTAGACAATGGTTTCCGAGGGAAAATTCTTTTTAGAGAAAAGCCTCACTCTAAATCATGCTCAATGTATTATTCATCAAATAGATGGTCACAAACATTATAGAGTCTCCATGAGATTGTTTAGCAATAGCAGAAGGATTTAAGTAAAATTTTGGCAAAATAACAGTAAGTTATTAGCACTCAATAAATAAGCATAACAAAACCATAAACAATTTATGGTTTTTCAATTTTACATGTCAACTCCAAGGTGTATGACACACCTATCCCAACACATCTAAGCAAATAAACAATTTTATGATTATTGTGTCTAACACTTTGACTTGAAAGTTTTTAGATAAATGTGATTGTGTTTCCTCCAGTTTTAATTGTATCATTAATGCTCTTGAAGGAAATATATAAATACTGAGTATCTAGAAGATTTAGATAAATATACAATAATATATATGTATATTTAGATATATAGATTATGTAAAAATGATTAACAATAACCTAGTATTGTCACCTCAGTGATTGGCCAACGGAAATGCTTCTCCCCTTTGGAACACGAACTCGAGGTGAACTTCGCTAGGGTTTGAGCGGAAGCCAGTGGAGATGAACTCTGTTGGAGGAGCGGCGGCTCCTCCCCCTCTGTCCGCTGAAGAAGCTGCCTTCGCCCGCCTGGTGAATGCCCATGGAAAGAAGAAAGTCTCTGACCCACCGCCGAAATTTGTTAAAAAATTAGATGCCATTCCAGAAATCGCTTTGCCATCGGAGAAACCTATCCAGTTGGTCGTATCTTTGGCGGATCGTGCCCTAATAGGACAGTTTACTGGTCTCTGGCCGACTCCTCGTTCCACTGACACCTGGGTTCATAATAACTGGAGACCTCTGATATCCCAAGGAGTCTCATGCTATGCGATCGGACGAGGGTACTTTCTGTTCGATTTTGTCTCGAAACTCGACAGGGATCTGATCTTCCGAAGTGGTCCTTACTTTATGGGTCCACAGGGGCTCTATCTGAACAGATGGACCCCTGATTTTGACCCGAATAAGGATATCCCCAAAGCGGTACCAGTTTGGGTTCGTTTACCAAACCTCCCCATGCACTGTTGGGGAGAGGAATCTCTCAGAGCCATAGGAAATGGGCTTGGTAAATATATTGATCAAGCTGACCCTAAAGGACAGTATTCCTTTGCCCGAATCTGTGTTGAAGTAGATTTGGAGGCAAGTTTACCAGAGGCAATCAAGCTTACGGTTAAAGGATGGCAGCATTACCAGGAACTGGACTACGAACAGTTTCCCTTTAAGTGTAGGCACTGCCATGAATATGGGCACTTTCAAAGGCACTTCCCCAAATTACAGGAGCCAGAGGCAGGGAAAGGGTCGGAGGAAGGATAGCAACAAATGAAGAAACAGAAGGCAAACCCAAGAAGAAAGTGCTCTAAGGTCTCTGAACCCCAGGCCAACACTCCTCCTTCGAAGGATCCTAAGTCCTCTAAAAATCAGAAGGAAATCCAGATTTCAAAATTCGGGAATAGTTTTACAGCCCTTGAAGAACAAGAACCACCAGACAAGGCGATTGAAGAAGGAGAAATACCTCCATCATCTGCCAATCCTCTGGGTGAAGGATTTCAAGATAAAGGAACCATGAATGAGAAATCCTTAGATCAGCAAGATAAGGAGAACTCTCATGTGGAAATGGAATCTGAAGAAGGATCAGAGGAGGATGATATGGAAGAAGAGGACATAGATCAAATGAAGTCGGTTAAGAAGGATAAGAGAGGAAGGAAAACAGACAAAGAAAGAAGGGAAACAACTGCTTATCGAGATAAGCTAGCTGGAGTACAGTCTACTATTGAAAAACACCTGAATTCAAGAAATACCAGACATCAGGGAAATGTTGCGAGAGGGGCAACGTCCAATCCAAAAGGTAAATAATGCAGATCATCTCGTGGAACTGTAGGGGGCTAGGAAGCAAATAAAAAACGTTATCTATGAAAGATCTTATCAGAATATCGATGCCTCATATCCTCCTTATCCAGGAGACAAAAATGGAAGAGCAATCTTTCCTCCAGGTTGCTCATTCATTCTGGTTTAATGCACAATGTATAGCGGACAGTTCTCGAGGAGTGTCAGGAGGTTTGGCAATGCTCTGGGACCCCTCTAAGGTTGAATTAGTAAGCTCGGTAACAAATATTCATTGGATTTTTACTGAAATTCTATTTAAAGAATCTAATCTTCGGTTAAGTATTTTTAATGTGTATGCTCCTATAGCTCTCTCCGAGAAGCAATATTGTTGGAATTCCCTAAACGATCATATGGTAAACTCTCATCTCGATAATTATATAGTAGCAGGTGATCTTAACTTAACCCTTTCCGCCCTAGGAAAAAGAGGAGGAAATGTGATTAGAGATCCATCTAGGGAGTGGGTTGAAGATCTTATAGCTGATTGGGATCTGGAGGATATTAAGCCTGCTAAAGGGATTTACACTTGGACAAATAGAAGGCTGGACCTAGGACATATTGATGCCCATCTTGATCGGTTTTTGGTCCAATAGTCCCTTCATCTCCAAGGGATGGATCATGTTTCTTCTATTATAGCTTTCAGCGCTTCTGATCATAAGCCTATAGCGCTCTCCTTTGTCAAAGATAAAAATATGGGGCCCATACCTTTTAGATTCAATCCCTCTTGGATCTCTATGGATGGTTTCTATGACATTGTAGCTCTAGCCTGGCGCACTAATGTTAGAGGGTCAGCTTTCCATGTTTGGGAAGAAAAACTACGAATCTTGAAAAAATCTTTGAAAGATTGGGCTAAACAACATAAGACGCCAAAGCAGCAAAGGCTTGAAGCTGAGAAGGAATTGGAAGATTTTCATTTCAGATCAGAAGGTTATCTGGACCAACCTACGAAGGATAAAGAATTACTTCTTCACAAGAAGCTGCATGATGCCTGCAGACTCGAAGAAAGTTACTGGAAAATCAAATCAAGAAAACATTGGCTGCATGACGGGGACAGAAATACCAAGTTTTTTCACAAACAGGCTGAGATAAGAAAGCATTTTAATTCGGTTTCTAAGATTGAACATCTGGGAAATCAGCTCACTGCCTTCGATGAAATTAAAAAAGCAGATCATAACCACTTTAAGGAGATATATTCAGAGTCATCTCCTGAATTAAATCTCAGCAATATGGAAATTTTAGATCATATCCCTTCTCTAGTTTCAGCCCATTCCAATGCTCTGCTTATGCGCCCTGTCTCTCTGGAAGAAGTCAAATCTGTTGTTGAATGTATGAGCCTCGATAAATCCCCCGGGCCAGACGGGTTTACTGCCCGGTTTCTCATCTCTTGTTGGACCATCATCCACAGGGATCTTCTGAAAATGGTCAAGAAGTCTCAATCATGCAATAAAATTGGAGGAGGAACAAATTCCTCTTTTCTTGCTCTCATTCCTAAGGAAAAAGGAGCTTCATCCTTTGCAAGATTTCGTCCGATTTCCCTATGCAACATTAGATATAAAGTCATCACAAAGGTTCTAGCCAACAGGCTGAAAGCTGTTTTGCCGGGCATTATTCCTGAGAACCGGGGAGGATTTATCCAAGGAAGGCATATTTCTGACAATATTGTCCTTGTTCAGGAAGCTATTCACTCTAGCATCAATAGAAAGGAGAAAGGTATGGTAATTAAATTAGATTTGACTAACGCCTTTGACAGGGTTTGACATGCCTTTTTGTTTCAGGTAATGAGAAGATTTGGATTTGAACCTGGAGTTCTCTCTTGGGTTAAAGCTTGTATAAGCGCGCCCTGGATTGCCCCCCTGGTAAATGGAAGAGCAGCTGAATTTTTCCATGCCTCGCAGGGTCTGTGCCAAGGGTGTCCCCTTTCTCCCTTGTTGTATGCTATTCAAGCCACCACTCTTAGCTTTCAATTGGAATACAGTAGAATCCATCAAGATCTGCTAGGACTAAGGGTCGTTAAAGGGGTCAAAGAAGTTAATCACACTCAGTTTGCTGACGACACTCTTCTCCTTGGAGGAGCGAGCCCAAATGTGGCAAA
This sequence comes from Picea engelmannii, assembly GCA_009831015.1. Lineage (NCBI taxonomy): Eukaryota > Viridiplantae > Streptophyta > Pinopsida > Pinales > Pinaceae > Picea > Picea engelmannii. The sequence goes on along the minus strand of ML807690.1, from coordinate 59,988 downwards.
AAAGTTCAAATCGGTTCTGGATGACTATCAAGATGCTTCGAGAAGCCTAATTAACTATTCCAAGAGCAAAATATATAGCTGGAATTGCTCCCTGATTGAATTGCATAATCTGGCTTGAATTCTGAAAATTGAAGGTAATTACATATGGACAGATTTCACTTATTTGGGAATCCCAATCTTCAATGCAAAACCGAAAGTCTCCAGTTGGGGCCCGCTGATTGAAAATCTGCAAGCAAAAATCAAAGCATGGGGAGCATCTTGGTTGAACTTAGCAGGGAAAACTGTGCTCCTTAAATCTGTTCTAGCTAGTATGCCAGTCTCTCAAGGCTCTCTTCTTCTAGCCCCAAGTACAATTCTTGGCAAAATTGAAGTGCTCCTGCGGAGATTCCTGTGGAAAGGGGGGAAGCATAATGAAAATAGACTCCCTCTGGTTAACTGGACAAAGGTCACATCTCCCTTGTTGGAAGGTGGGCTGCAGCTTCGAGACCTTCGTGCTCAAAATTTAGCATTGGGAGCAAAGCTACTATGGAATATGATCACCGGGAATTCAACCTGGAGTAAGCAGGTGCTCTGGAAGAAATATTTTTCCGGATCAAGACTTCTATGTTTGGATAAGAGTCCGAAAGTGGTTAAGGGGTCTCCCTTGTTCTCCCTTTGTTCGAAATCTTTGACCTTCTTCTCTCAAGCTCTTACTTGGTCTCCGGGAAATGGTAAGAAAATCAGGATTTGGGAAGACTCCATCCTCGGACATCCCCCACTTGGGACCTTGGAAGGAATGGAAGGGATAAGGAGACACCTCTCAAGTACCAGGAAAACTACGTTATCATCCATTTCTAGATGGACTTCGGATGACAAACAGCTATGGGTAGGATGGGAAATACCGAACTGTCCATCTCATTTATTAAACGAACAGGCATTTCTCTTCCATTGTTTGCAGGGGAAATCTCCTATAGATAATCATCTGAAGGATGCTAGATGTGGGGGATCCAAATCCGGGCTTTATTCAGTAGCTGAAGGGTACAAATGCATCAAGGCTATCCCCCATGCGCCCTCCTCTCCAGGGGTCTGGAAGTTTGTCTGGTCTAGTAAATCCCTTCCCAAAGTTGATCATTTTACTTGGTTATTGGCCCACAATAGTGCTCTTACAGCTGAAGTTCTGCGCCGGAAAGGCTGGGAAGGCCCTTCCCGATGTCCTCTCTGTTTGGCTAATGAAGAGACGACCTCCCATCTTTTTCTCTCCTACCCCTTCGCCCAAGAAGTTTGGGGCCTTATGACCTCCCCTTGGTCAATTTCTTTGCAGTTTGAAGAGGTCTCCTCTCTTTTTAGTAATTGGGCTCTTACCTCCCCTGTTTCCTCTCATTCGAAGGACTTTTTAGGACTCTCATGGATGATTCTACCAAAATTTATTTGCTGGAAACTTTGGCTTGAACGAAATAATAGGATTTTCCGAGGTATCTGCTCTAGCCCCCCTCAGGTAGAGGTCAAAATTAAAGCTCTGATGGGTGAATTTCTACACTCTCAACCTGCTAAATTCATTTGTTCCCCTCTCAATTCCTTGGAAGAATCTTGGTTCCTCCCCTTGAACCTAGGTAAACTCTCCGAGTCAGGCCAAGACCCCAAGTTGCAGGCTTGGGAAATCAGAAAGAATAGCACTGAATTCCTGATCTGGAAAAAAAAAGTAGGAAGACACCTGCTGGTTTTTTACAGTGCTTCAAAAGGGAATCCAGGGAAGGCAGGAGGAGGAGGGGGGCTTTTTTATCCCGGAGGAAATTTGATTTGGAATTTTTCCTGGGGCTTAGGAATGGAAACCAATAATGTGGCGGAGGCTCTTGCGTTATGGCAAGGACCGAACCAAGCCTCGCATCTGGGAATTACTGATCTAACGGTTGTGGGGGACTCTAGATTGATCATTCAAGCAATCATCACTCGAAATATTCCTCCCTCCTGTCACCTGAAGCAAGTGATGAAACACATTCTAGCTCTGCTGCCAAAGTTCATTAATATTGGTTTTTACCATGTTCTTCGTGCTCATAACGGAATAGCGGATCAATATACTAATGAATCCGTCTCCCTAATAAAGGGTTCTCTTAAACTCAATAATGCTCTTAGTATGTGTCTTTTTCCCTAGGCACATTGCCTCAAATGATCTCAGGAGCGATCCGAGCTCTCCTGGGGGAGTTCTGAACGTGGAATGGATACTTTTCAGGAGGAATTTGTTAATACATTGGCATAGGTTGTTCAGCAATGGATTGAGCGATTATATGGCTCCCTCCGAAAGCTTCGGTTCCTCCTCTCAGGACTCATGGGAAGGAACGGAGGATGGGATTACAGATATCCGTAGAAGGGTTCGTTGCTGTGGCCAAACTCTTCAGAAGCCAGAGGAGCGTGAGGGAAATTGTCTGGAGAAGAATGAAACTAGGATGCTTGAGATAACAGACACTCTGCATGCCAGGATCCTCAAGGAAGAGACTGAGGTGCGTAAGCTTTCTGAAGGGCATCATAGGTGCAAGGGAGATCAGATGACAACATCTGCTGTTGTGAATTAAGTTGCTCGGGCTCTGGATTCCAGCGTTTGGTTGTTGTTTGGTGATAACTTCAACCAAACGCTGTTAGTTTTTTGGTTCAAGGAAAGATCTGCCTTACTTTCAGGCTTTTAAGATGTAAACCTTATGTGGCTCAGCCACTATTTTTTATTAAATAAAAAACCTACTCGCTATTGTTAAAAAAAAAAAAAATGATTAACAATAGACATCTTATTGTTAAAAACTTAGACTTTGGTAAAAGTCACAAATCTGATTTTGAATCTATGAAATTAAATTTGTTGACATATATTTCCATTTAAAAGTGACTTATTTTATATTATTTTGTTTATTTAAATTCATAAATGTAAGTGTCTAATATTTAATTATCAATAAAAAAAAAAATTGTGTTTTTACAATGGAATTGTGAGTTCACAGCTTTGTATGAATATTTTGAATTTAAACTAATTAAATTTAAATATACTCAATTTTCAGGTTGAAAGTATATATATATATATACATTTTTATTTTAATCGTATAATATCATTTTAAAAGATGATAAATCAATAAAACATGAGTAGACCTAATAATTAAGAATATGTGTTTTTTCTTAAGAGGTTACAAGTTTAAATCCTAAGGGAGTAGTGTTGTCATGTTTTACAGGCAGCGTATTCTTGTCATTGATGGAAAGTACAACAACGACGATGGCTTAAGTACAGGAAGAATGTGCCAGGCGGGCACCAGAAGTATTTTGGGAAGATGCAGTAGAGCAAGCTCGATAAGATCAAAAGAGATAGTGCAGAGTATGCGTGTTTGTCATTGATGGCAAAGATCACGACTAGCAGCGCAGGGATAATGGCATGGCAATGGCAAGTTCAACAGTGAAGAGAAATAGTGATCATTGGATCCCATTTAGAATTCTCGATGACCGTCAGATATGAATTCAGATAGGAGGAGCGCACAGTAGAAGAGAACAAATCTCATGTGTCAGATCTGAGCCCGAGGTCCGACCGGCATTGGATCCAGGAGAACCTGCACGTTCTTTAAAGTGCAAGGTCAAGCGAGCTTACAAAATCCTGAAAGCAGGAGGACCGTCCATCTTCGGGAAGGACATATGGTTACAGATCAACATTTCATTGACTGAGAGGTCCAAGGAAGGAGTGCTCTAACCTCTCTAACTCGTGATATGTGAAATCGCGAAATAATCCTAGTCGTCGGATCGAGGATTGATCTGAACTGTTGGGTCCATAGGAAACGTGGCGAAAGATCGTCATTTCGCTGACTGGAAAGTCAAAGGAACGAGGTTCCCTAACCTCTCAAATTCGCGACATGCAAAATCGCGAAATTCTGAAATGCGAAACTAAGAAACACTGAAATACCGGACCGTTGATCTGACTCCATTTCGGAGTTTCGGATACCAGGAGTTGGAAATGTCGAAACACTTCATAATAGAAATGTCAAAACACCAAAATGTGAAACGACAAAATACTAGACCGTTGATGTGACTCCATTTCAGAGTTTCGGATACCGGGAGTTGGAGTGTCGAAACACTTCACCACAGGAATGTCGAAATGCGAAAAACAGCTTTTGGTGTAGGTTTCGGATACCGAGAGTTGGGGTGTCAAGAACACTCATGACAAGAATGTCGAAATCGTGAAATTTGAAACCATGACTTAATATGAGTCGTTGATCAAAGAAAGATCTGGACAGTCGAATCATCAAGATTGTGGACCATTGATCTGATTCCATTTCGGAGTTTCAGATACCGGGAGTTAGAGGAGTCAAGGAAGCAACTCACGGCAAGAACTCGCGATATGCGAAATCACGAAAATATCTGGATCGTCGAATCATCAAGATTGTGGACCATTGAACTGACTCCATTTCGGAGTTTCAGATACCGACAGTTGGAGGAGTCAAGAGTCGAGAATCTTCATCACAGGAGTCCTGAAGTTGCGAAATGCGAAACAACGATCATTTTGGGGTTTGTGACTTGGAGTGTCGAGATACTTCTCCACAAGAATGTCGAAATGTAGGAATGTCGAAATGCGAAATCGCGAAAGCACTTTATGGATAAATGCTTGGTCACAACTGTGGGCATGTGAAGGAAGGATCTTGCAAGTTGCAAGGCTCCATTTCGTGATCAAGAGTTGGAAGAGTCAGAGTGACTTGCAACAAATTTGTGAAACATGAAATCGTGAAATGTAGTTTCGAAAATGGCTGTGGTCACAGCCAGTGGTCACATTTGTGGAAGATGGAGGAAGGAGCTAGTGCAAGCAAGCTCCATTTCGGAGATCGCGACTTGGAGAGTCAAGATACCTCATCCCCAGATCCACAAAACGTGAGTCACAAAAGAACCTTCTGAACAGGTGTGCGGTCACCGCCTGAGGCCACATGTGAAAGGAAAGGTGAAAGGTGCCAAAGGCACAAGGCTCAATAGGTTCATAGTGTAACTGCTAGAAATGACTGATGGTTTCTTCCAGAGGACTCAAAAAGACTTCAGGGTGATCGCCAGAGAAGATGAAGACTCTTGAGGCATCTTCCAGTGGAATGAAGATTGATCATAGAGGCTATTGACAGATGTAAGACCGTTGGAGCCTGGAACTACAACAGAGGGAATGAGCTCGATTGTGACAAATAAGACGAAGAGTCTCGACTATTGGAGAGGCTAAGGAATCTCGGCATAACACCTAGTGGTGATGGATGCATGGGTTTAACCACCAGAGAAGCTGAAGAGTTGTAATGATGATCAGGTAGAGCACTTGACATGGGGAGAGCATGCAGAAGCATTGTGAGTAGATGATGCAGAAGATGCACAGAGAGAATAAAAACACAGAACAAAGAAGAGATTGTGAGCTGTTGAGAGTGATTCAGGTGTGTAGAAGGAGGTAGAGTGCAGCAGCTAAAATTCACAGAAGAGGAATGGTGCATAGAAGGGAGATGGCGCAAAGAGCATAAAAGGAAGAAGAACATAAAGCGTAAGGAAGGGTGTGTAGGAATACATTGATGCAGGTAGAGCAGAGCAGTGTAGCAGAACAATGATGAGACCGGTAAGCCATTGATAAATATTGTATCACTGTGATAAATTTATATATATCAAACTTTATATTTCATGGTGGTAGGGAGGTTCTAGGGAGGATTGTTGTCCTCAGAGGTTCAAGTGGGTGCTTAAACATAAGGAGTTGTAGCTTCCATCTGGTTGTAGCCAGAGAAACCAGGGTGGCAGGGTGGTGCAAGGGAGAACTATTGTTCTTTGTTTACAGGTTGGTGCATGTGTGACTGGAAGTTGGTGCTTCCATCCAGTTGGTGTTGGAACACTTAGGGAGTTATTTCTTCCTTCTAGTGGGTGCTAGAGAAACTAGGGAGTTGGTGCTTCCTTCTAGTAGGTGCTAGAGAAAACAGAGAGTTGGTGCTCTCAACAAGTTGTGGATTGCAAAACAGAGGTTGTAGCCTCACAATGAGTTGGAGCTCAGATGTATGATAATGTACAGAATGTAAAGATTACTTATCATACCAAGAAGAAGAGGTGTTTACCCTTTATGGGTTTCCTCAGGAAATATATGTCTTTGTATATTTCATATGTGTGACTGATGTTGAATGTTCTATTGCTTACCTCCCTGCATTATTGTGATTGTCATTAAGTGCTCTGCAAAGAGTTTAAAATAAGCATAATTGTTTAAGCACGGTAACAACTGATTCACCCCC
>ML807690.1:20427-34353 GCA_009831015.1 Picea engelmannii | reverse complement strand
GTTCTCTTGGTGTAGAGTAACAATGGGCATTGCTGCCCTGGATTGTTGACTATATAATCCCCTGGACCCCTAGATGCAAAGAAAACAACAAGTGGGAGAATGTTGGGTATGTGTTATATTCTTTTCATGTGTGTGTGTGTGGGCGCGTCAGATACGACAACTGCGGTTTTTGCTATTTTTAGTGGATTTTGTTATTTTTAGCTGATTTGTAAATTAATCCTGGATTAAGGGATTAGGTTTTTGGTATCTACGGAATACCTAAAAACATTGTATATATTGTATGGCGAATGGTGAAATTCGATATAATGAAAATAAGAAAGGTTTTCCCAGTTGAGGGTTTCCGGTAAAAATCTCTGTGTACTTTGTGTATGAGCCATTGATTAATTTATGTATTGCTTAAGAATCTATATGCATTGAATTACTTCACAGGTTTAAAACTTACAAAAGGAAGGAGTGCTCTAACCTTTCTAACTCGCGATATGCGAAATCACGAAATAATCCTAGCCATCGGATCGAGGATTAATCTGGACCGTTGGGTCCATAGGACACATGGAGAAAGATCGTCATTTTGCTGATTGGAAAGTCAAAGGAACAAGGTTCCCTAACCTCTCGAATTCGCAACATGCGAAATCGTGAAATTGCGAAACGCTGAAATAATGGACCATTGATCTGACTCCATTTCAGAGTTTCGGATACTAGGAGTTGGAAGTGTCGAAACACTTCATCACAGAAATGTCAAAACGACGAAATGTGAAATGACGAAATACCGAACCATTGATCTGACTCCATTTCGGAGTTTCGGATACCGGGAGTTGGAGTGTCGAAACACTTCACCACGGGAATGCTGAAATGCCGAAATGTCGAAATGCGAAAAACACCTTTTGGTGTAGGTTTTGGATACCGGGAGTTGGGGTGTCAAGAACACTCACGAAAAGAATGCCGAAATCGTGAAATGTGAAACCACGACTTAATCTGAGTCGTTGATCAAAGAAAGATCTGAACCGTCGAATCATCAAGATTGTGGACCATTGATATGACTCCATTTCGGAGTTTCGGATACCGGGAGTTGGAGGAGTCAAGGAAGCAACTCATGGCAGGAACTCGCGATATGCGAAATCACGAAAAGATCTGGACCGTTGAATCATCAAGATTGTGGACCGTTGATCTAACTCCATTTCGGAGTTTTGGATATCGGGAGTTGGAGGAGTCAAGAGTCAAGACTCTTCATCATGGGAGTCCTGAAGTTGCGAAATGCGAAACGCTGATCATTTTGGGGTTTGTGACCTTGAGTGTCGAGATAATTCTCCAAAGGAATGCCAAAATGTAGGAATTCCGAAATGCGAAATCGCGAAATCACTTTATGGATAAATTCTTGGTCACAACTGTGGGCATGTGAAGGAAGGAGCTTGCAAGTTGCAAGGCTCCATTTCTTGATCGGGAGTTGGAAGAGTCAGAGTGACTCGCAACAAATTCGCGAAAAGCGAAATTGTGAAATGCAGTTTCGAATAAGGTTGTGGTCACAGCCAATGGTCACATCTGCGAAATATGGAGGAAGGAGCTAGTGCAACCTCCATTTCAGAGATCGCGACTTGGAGATTTGAGATACCTCATCCCCAGATCCACGAAACGCGAGTCACAAAAGCACCTTCTGAACAGGCGTGTGGTCACCGCCTAAGGCCACATGTGAAAGGAAAGGTGAAAGGTGCCAAAGGCACAAGGCTCAATAGGTTCACAGTGTAACTGCTAGAAACGACTAATGGTTTCTGCCAGAAAAATCGAAGAGACTTCAAGGTGATCGCCAAAGAAGATGAAGAGTCTTGAGGCATATTCTAGTGGAATGAATACTGATCATAGAGGCTATTGACAGATGTAAGACCGTTGGAGCCCGGAACTGCAATAGAGGGAATAATCTCAACTGTGACAGAGAAGACAAAGAGTCTCGATTGTTGGAGAGGCTAAGGAATCTCGGCATAACACCTAGTGGTGATGGATGCATGGGTTTAACCACCAAAGAAGTTGAAGAGTTGTAACGATGATCAGGCAGAGCACTCGACATGGGGAGACCATGCAGAAGCATTGTGAATAGATGATGTAGAAGATGCATAGAGAGAATAAAAACACAGAACAGATAAGAGATTGTGGGCTTTTGAGAGTGATTCAAGTGTGTAAAAGGAGGTAGAGTGCAGCAGTTGAAATGCACAGAAGAGGAATGGTGCATAGAAGGGAGATGGTGCACGGAGCATAAAAGGCAGAAGAACATAAAGCGTAAGGAAGGGTGTGCAAGAAGACATTGATGCAGGTAGAGCAGAGAAGTGTAGCAGAACAATGATGAGACCAGTAATCCATTGATAAATATTGTATCACTGTGCTAAATTTATATATAGAAAACTTTATATTTCAGGGTGGTAGGGAGGTGCTAGGGAGGATTGTTGTCCTCAAAGGTTCAAGTGGGTTCTTGAACACAGGGAGTTGTAGCTTCCATATGGTTGCATCCATAGAAACCAGGGTGGCAGGGTGGTGCAAGGGAGAACTGTTGTTCTCTGTTTTACAAGTTGGTGCCTGTGTGACTAGAAGTTGGTGCTTCCATCCAGTTGGTGCTGGAACACTTAGGGATTTGTTGCTTCCTTCTAGTGGGTGCTAGAGAAACCAGGGAGTTGGTTCTTCCTTCTAGTGGGTGCTAGAGAAACCAGGGATTTAGTGCTTCCTTCTAGTGGGTGCTAGAGAAACTAGGGAGTTGGTGCTTCCTTCTAGTAGGTTCTAGAGAAAACAGAGAGTTGGTGCTCTCAACAAGTTGCAGATTGCAAAATAGAGGTTGTAGCCTCACAATGAGTTGGAGCTCATATGTATGATAATGTACAAAATGTAAAGATTACTTATCATACCAAGAAGAAGAGGTTTTTACCCTTTATGGGTTTCCTCAGGAAATATCTGTCTCTGTATATTTCATATGTGTGACTGATGTCAAATATTATATTTCTTACCTCCCTGCATTATTGTGATTGTCATTAAGTGCTCTGCAAAGAGTTTAAAATAAGCATAATTGTTTAAGCACGGTAACAACTGATTCACCCCCCCCCCCAACCCCCCTACTCTCAATTGTCCAACAAGTAGGGTATGTATAACCTCTCTAGACTTTATCCGTTAAAAGTATCAATGTCAATCGATCTTTTTGAGTTACATAAGAAATGAGTATTATCAAGAAGTATCAATCTTTTTTAATTACATAAGGAATAAATTGAGTTACATAAGAAATATGGATTATCAAGAAGTATCAATGTCAATCTATCTATTTGAGTTACATAAAAAAATAAATTAAATAGAAATAAAGCAAAAAGATGTACCATTTATTTTCTTTTATCAAACTTATTATAGCCACTACCTACATTGAACAAAATTATGCACCATAGATAAGAGTTAATGAACACCTACAATACCTGAAATTAGCCACTATCAAGTTTGATTTGCATTCTGAAACTTACTCTGGAGTTTGTTCTTATATTTGAGAATAGGATTGTGCATCAATCAAGTTTGATTTGCATTTGAAACTTACTCTGGAGTTTGTTTTTATATTTGAGAAATAGGACTGTGCATCAATAAAGTTTGATTTGCATTCTAAAACTTATTCTGAAAATGAATCATGTTTGATTTTTTCATTTATTCTTAGAAATCCAAACAAAAAGATGTATCATTTATTTTATTTTATCAAACTCATTATAACCACTACTCACATTGAACAAAATTATGCATCATAGATAAGAGTTAATGAACACCTAAAATATCATGAAAACACATTACAAGGCCTTGAGGAACAAAGAGTGTTTGCTGAACTTTCTTTTAATGCACTATTGGAACTCCAATCTAAATAGTGATTATAACTTGGATGTATATTGTAATGTGTCATTGCTGCTCAAACATGGTTAAATACATGGTTAAATAGTGATTCTAACTTGGATGCATACTCTAATGTGCCAATGTTTCTCAAACATGGTTATAAGCTTATAAAGGAGTACATGCATGCTACAACTTATGTGTTGCATGTCACTTGGTTGCAAGATTTACATGTATTATTGTTGCTATGTGTGGTGGTACGCTTACAAAGAGGTAGATCTATGCTTTGATCTCCATTCTCAGTGTCACTTGGTTGCACAATCTACATGTGTTTTTTTTATATGCTTATAACGGAGTATGTGATGATGTGCTTATAGAGTCTTGAGTATGTGCATGCTTTGTTCCATTTGGGTGCATGATCTATTTGTATTTTTGTTGTTCAAGAATGGTTATATCTTTATAGAGATTGTGTGCAAGTTGTTACAAACCACTTGGATGTATGAGCTACCTTTCCTCTTTGCTACACAAATTCATTGATATGCTTATAGCTGAGAACTTGTACATTCTTTTGGTTATTTCATATTTATTTGTTGGGCAACAAAATTGTGTTGGGAAAGTTTTGTTGTTGTCAAAACATATGTAACATCCCACTCTTGCGCACTGAGTGAACTTATTCTTTGAGGACACTTGCTCGCAAGTGATCTGGATTATTATGCTATTAAAACATTTGATTCTAATTATGAGGCGTTATGGGTTTATGACATGGTGTTTTAATGCATTGACATAGACACGTGCTATTGACTCGGTTTTACTGAGTGTGCAAGATTTTGGACCTCGAGGATGCAGAGGCGTCGATGGAACCCCTTGGACTCCGGATCGTGTCGGGGAGTGTACCATTGGGGTTTGATTGTTTTACTGTGATATTAGTGAATCTGATTAGATGATATGATATGGATATATTCTGACATGATTCGTTGACGATGCAGAATAACGATATCTTATCGACCAGACTCACATGTGGAGTAAAGGATTCACGAGCGACTACCAAAGATGTTGAGGGAGAGTTGTGGACAGCAGCCCTGCCACAACCTACTAGCACTCTCGTCATGGCTCAAACTGTAGGTTAACGTTTACCTAGTTCGAGAGGACCCATGATGTTGTGAGGGCAGATTGCGACAGTCGCTCACGATGATTCTAAGGGGCGTGCAATAAGGCGGGGGGCTTATTCCTTAGAGGCCCTTACTCTCCCACAAGTTCACCTGGCGGAGTATTGACTCCAGGGGGTTTTGATGTCTACCAAGTCAATCAAGAGAAGAGTGGCCCCCTTGGAGCACATGGTGCGTCCTGAAGGGCACGTCGCGCAAGAAAAATGGAAAGAGGCGAGTGGCACCCTTGGAGCATGTAGTGCGTCCTAAAGGGCATGTCACACAAGGGAAACAGATTAAGGCGAGTGGCACCCTTGGAGCACCTTGTGCATCCTGAAGGGCACCTCGTGTTGTTGATGATAAATGAATGAACCTAGATGGCCTTAGGATGAATAACGTGTTAAGAATTTAAAAAAAAAAACAAATTACCTAATAAAATGTCGCCCAGCACGAAAATTTAGGGTCTAAGTCTAAATTATGCTAGTGGTAAATTTTTATCTATCTATTTTAAAAAATAAAAATAAAAACAACATAAATAATAATTATACTCCTCGTTAAATCTTGTAACAATAAGGCGGTAAGCAATTTAAATGACTCATAAAAATCTGTTAGGGTAAAATTTTAAAAAGGGGAAATAAATGTTTTATTATTTTATGATAATTTAAAATTATTAACTAAAAAGGGAAAAAGGAAAAAGGGGGTTAATTTCTACACCTGCCAATTTGAGTCCTAAATGAAAAGGGGAGAGAGGGAAATCTAAAATATTTAGGAAACTAGGAAAAGAGGGAAACATAAGAAGAAAAGGGAAACCCAAGGGAAAAAGCAGAAAGTCAAACTTAGTAAGGTATCTACCATTAAGAACTTTCTAATTTAAAACTGAACTAGCAAATTGATAATGGGGAAAGTCATTAAAACCTGTAAGAGAATTTGGGGACACCTAGGAGCGATTCTAGGAGTGACTCTAGGTGGGTGAGGGAAATAAGGGAAATTAATTTGTGGAGGAATGAAGGGGATGGGTGACACTTGTACGAGGATGAATTTTTAGGATTTAATTTTTAAAACTTTAATTAAATGAGATTTTAGGAAAGTAAGGGACTGTGAAACTCTATATAATGAAGGGAGGAGAAGGATGAAGGATATTTTTCTATTTGTGTAATGTTACACTACATAAATCTCTACTTGAATGACTTAGCTTGTGGGATTTGGGATACCCAGCTCGGTGATGAGTGGTAGCTCGGCCTTGCGAGGCGAGCTGCGAGCTAGTTGATTCTCTAGTTAGTGTGTGTGGCCCTTTGCGGCTCAGGGGGCTAAGGGGGAAGAAGAGTACCCCTAGCGTTGGCTGGGAGGTACCGATGAAGTCTCATCGGTCGACAAGCGGGAGTTGCACGAAGCACGCGGGACAACTCAGAGCGGGCGAGGAGGAAACAATACACTTTCTTTATTTTTGCATGGTAGATTGTAGTAGGATTTATGCTTGGATCTGCATGTTTAATTGGGTAAGTAAATTGATTATTTTAGCGTTATAGTAGATGACTAAATTTTTCCATAGTTGTTAGCTTGATGTTGGTCTTCCCATGGCCTTCGATTACGGGCATGTCTTGACAGCCCTTGGGTGTATTGATTTGTGAAGTTTGTGGTTGTTTTTCCCTTTGGCCCTAGCTCATCAGTCCTCGCCTAAGCAGTCGGTCAGGAGCCTGATCTACAGTCATCACTTCGGTGTTAATAGACCTATGGATCTCAACGCCCTGCTTTCTGTGTGTGGATGATGAGCGAAGGACGTTATTGTCAGTCGTCTACCTCTGTTGTTGTCCTTGTTTGATTGTTGACTTGTGTCTTCCAGTAAGACCTTCGCGTATGGATTATCTTGCTTCCTTGTTGTTTCTTTTTCTGTGCCTTGACTGATAAAATCCCTGCGATCCTGTCGATAATTTATCCCAATGGACCTTGGCGTCCTCTTACTGTTGTCATCATTTTTATATTGGTATCCCAAAATGTAAAAAGGATTTAACTTCAATCTTCGTTTTTATAATGGCATCCTGGAAATGTAAAAGATTTAATTTCAGTCTGCATTTTTATATTGGTATCCCGAAATATAAAAAGGATTTAATTTCAATCTGTGTTTTTATAATGGCATCCTAGAAATGTAAAAGATTTAATTTCAGTCTTCATTTTTATATTGGTATCTTGGAATGTAAAAGATTTAATTTCAATCTGAGTTTTTATGTTGGCATCCTGAAAATGGAAAAACAATTTAATTTCTAAGTCTGCGTTATTATATTTGGTACACTAGAATTGGATAAACGATTTGTGTTGTTTCTCTGTCTACGTTTTACATTTGGTACCCTGGTGAGAAATACAAAACGTTTTTGTTGTCGTGTATGCATTGGCATTGGCATCTTGGTAGTGAAAAAAGGGGAAACCTCGGTTTATTCATTCCTTTCTGCGTTGTTATGTTTTTCTTACCCTTGTGCGTTTGCCTAGCGTTTTACCCTTAAGTACATGATCACGTCTTTTCCCTTTGAAACCGTGACTGAGTTGTTGTACATGACCACGTTTTTTTTTCCCTTTGAAACCATCATTGAGTTTTTTGTACATGACCATGTTTTTCCCTTTGAAACCATGATTGAGTTTGGTGTACATGACCAAATTTTCCCTTTGAAACCGTGACTGAGTTGTTGTACATGACCACATTTTTTTTCCCTTTGAAACCGTGACCGATTTTGTTGTACATGACCACGATTTTTCCCTTGAAGTCATGACTGAGTTGTTGTACATGACCACGATTTTTCCCTTTGAAACCGTGACTGAGTTTGTTGTACATGACCATGATTTCACCAGTAACTGATGAGAGCATTTTGTTGTTGAATGGCCACTGTTTTCCTTCATTGTTGCCTACGATAATTGCCAACTTAACTGTCATCTGATATCTTTGCTTCTTGGCTTCCCGGTTGCCTTGTTTACCTTGAGGTTTCCCTTCCCTGAGCTCTTTTCTTCCACAAGAATGAGCCTACGTTTGTAGTTAATGTGAATTTTGGGTGTGCCTGTTTATCTCAGCATACCATAATGTTGTTGGACCATATCAATGTGTATCCTTAATCATATGGTGCGTTGGTAGTTGATGCGTGCATGTTGGAGGTGACACATGCGTTTTCTTGGGGTACGCTTTACTTCTTGGCAGTTCTAAAATTTAGCCGACTGCATGCTTTTAATATCAATTTTATTTTAATGACTGACATATGTAAGGGAAGGCGTTTTCACCCAGCTCCCTGAGTTTTGACAACAAATTTTGTACTCGACATTCTTTCCTATGTTGTTGACAGCCACAACATTTAGTGTGACAACATTTTTAATTACTTATGACTAAGATTGTTGTCTGGCAATGTTTTTGTGTAATAATGGTGTAAAGTTTTTCCAGCCTCGTGATATAGATTCGGCGATGTAATATTTATCCTTGACGAATGCCAGTGATAATTCCACTGCCATATGCTTATGGCATAGCCTGAATTTCCCTTGGGTGATAGTATAGAAATAAAAATATATTTTATTTAAAAATAATTGAGTCAATTTTTTACTTGGAAAAGGTCGTTGATAATTTATTAACTGCAATAGTTATTTAGAATAGCCTTTAATATGCTTAGACAACTTTTAAATGAATAGACAACCTTAGATGAACTTAAACTAGACTTGTCATTTTAGATTGCAATTATTGTCATAGTTTTGGTGTTGATTGATTTGACTCGCTAATATGTTTGTATTTAACGTTTAATTAGAGGGTGCATCAATGGCTATTGTAATTTAGACGTGCTCTTTTAGAATGGGAACCGAGTTTAAATTAGATTGTAATCATTGACTAGTTTAGACTGGAAGAATGGTTGGGTCATTGACGATGTCGGGTATTGGCTGGTGTCATCCCTTGTTGTTGTCCTCTGGCATTGCGTCGACCTGTTGTTGGGGTATGGGTGTGGTCTTCCTATCGATATTTGACTTCTAGCATGTCATATTATCTAGAGTCCTTGGTCCAGATAGATTAAGTTTGTGCCAAGGTTATTGACGCGTCTATCACCTAGGAACAACATGAATCCTGATGAGGTGATCGTGGCGTGCCCTATGGGATAGCGGCGAACGCGAACTTGGCCAGAGTTGGTGCGTTCTATGTAAGTGTTGTCGAGCGTTTCAAGTTTCTTTTGGTGCATGGGTTGAACGCCTTCAGGCGTTGGGTTCGTCGCCTTAAGGTTCTCATCTTTTTTGTCTAGGCCATTGTGTCAGGATGGGGATGTTGTCCCTTAGCTTGTAGGCATGGTCGTGTTGTGTCGGGCGGGTAGTCGTTCCTCCTTGTTATTATGTGCATGTTTTGGCCAGTCACCTTTGTACATGTGCATGGTGTCATAGTTGTCTGTTGCTTGGGTTGTGTGCTTTTGTTTGTCGTCTGTGGTGTGGTCAACCTACTGTCGTCGTTGCCTTCTTGCCTCTTAGCCCTTCAAAAAAAAAAAAAAAAATTTGCACTTTTGCTTTGCTTGTAGTCGTAACGAAGGGGTTGTTACTTATGGTATCAAAGTAGAGTTACCCCCTGCGACTGTGGATCACCTTTCTTTCCACTACAGTAAACCTTTGAGTATCAACCTAACACTACTTAAAACTTTAACGATTTCATCCGGTGATCTCGTTTAGAGGACCCTCGGAGGTTCGCAACATGGTGTTGTGGAAGGAAGTGCAACGCCTGCAGAGGTTTCCGCACCCTCGGAGTCGAACCCCCAAGGGGAGGGGCAAGTCCTTGGGCTGGATTCGCTTGCTATAAGGTATGATGATGGTCTGATAAGGCTCTTCTAGGTAATGTGAAAGGGCCTTGATTCACCATCAGTACTGAGAGGAGGCCAGGGCACCTATACCCCTGAGGGTCCACAACGCGCCCTAGCTAGTACCGTTAGCATCCACTGAGAACTCGAGAGAGTTGAGTTCTTGAGTCCATGAGTGTGGAGGACGGTCGTGATGTCGAGGCATGGTTGTAGGGAAAGTCTTTGTGCTTCACGCTTCATGATTATGACCTCCAGCCTGAAGGTCCATAGGGTGGTCTTTCAACTGAAGGGGAGCACTCTTCTATGGCAGAATATGCTCCTACCACATTTGAACATGGTCGTCGATGAAGTGTCTTGGGAACTGTTTGAGGAACAGTTCCAGGAGAGACATCTTCTGAGGAATTTTTTGAGCGTCAACTCCACAAGTTTGATGCCTTACGACAAGGAAACTACATGAGCCCGTGTACAAGGCTCGTTTTGGAGATGATTCAGTATGCTCTACACCTAAGATACTGAGAAACTTATGGTCAACAAGTTTGTGTTGGCCTTAGTGTTAGAATTCAGCTTCTACTTCAGTTACCAGGATTACTGGACCAAAGAAAGTATGTTGGAATGTGGGGAGCCACATTTCCAGCGCGACGACACAGTGAAGAGGACAAGAGCATCTCGGTCAATTGGACGCACTACCATGAGAGATTTAGGAAAGGTCCATCAGATTCATGCAGTAGTGAATAACCGCCAGGCAGAGCACCAGTCGACTGTGCTCGAGATGTCAGGTACCATCATTGACCAGACCCTTAGTATTTGATAGATCTCGGTGCTACCGAGAGTTTCATTTATGCACTAAAAAGTATTAAGTTAAATGTAGTCGAACAGGATGAGTTTAGCTTTGTAGAGATGGCTTAGGGAGCCAAACAACGGGCTGGAGGAAAGGTTACGAGTTGTACCTTAACCTGGGAGAGTTTGTCACCAGGGCCAACCTCTATGTCACGATCTTCAGATATTATGAAATCGTGATCGATATGGACTGGTTGGAATCGCATGAGGCAATACTCAACTGTAAGACGAAACAGTTGAGCTTGATTGATGATTTGTTCAACCAAATGAAGGGGGCGAAGGTGTTCTCAAAAATCGATTTGAGATCAGGGTATCACCAGTTATGGATCAAGGAGGATGATGTCCCTAAGACTGCCTTTAAGACAAGGTTTAGACATTACAAGTTTAATGTTTTATCGTTTGTACTGACAAACGCCCCAGGGGTATTTATGAGTTTGATGAACGGGGTGTTCTGCGAGTACTTCGACAAGTTCGTCCAAGTATTCATGGACGATATTTTGATTTACTCTCGGATGACGGAGGAGCATGATGAGCACTTGCGCTTGGTACTACAATGTCTGAGAGAGCACAAATTGTATGGGAAATTGTCCAAATGCTCATTTTATCAATCAAGGATTCACTACTTAGGGCATGTCATCTCCGGTGAAGGTATCATCATGGATCCAGCAAAGGTCAAGCCTATTATGGAATGTCCTACGTCGACAAATTTCCTAGAAGTACGTAGCGTCATGGGTTTAGCAGGATACTATCGACGGTTCATCGAGGGATTTTTGAAGATAGCAAATCCGATCACGAAATTGCAGAAGAAGAACAAGAAGTTGGTTTGGACCGAGAAATGCGAGAAAGCATTTTGGAGGATCAAGGAGTTGTTGACAACAACATCGATACTAAAGGTCCTTGACATGGATGCAAACTTCTTGGTATGCATTGACACATCCAAGGAAGGCTTAGGCGGAGTCTTAATGAAACACGGATGAGTGATCGCTTACGTATCAAGAAAACTGAGAAGGCATGAGGAGAACTACGCGACGCACGATTGGGGTTGTTATCCATCATATATGCCTTGAAGGTTTGGAGACACTACCTTGTTGGATGAAATTTGAACTAAAGACAGACCACTTTGGACTACAACACATCTTTACGCAAAGTGACCTGAACGCGCGACAACGGCGTTGGTCAGAATTACTTAGGAAGTACAACTTCGAGATTACTTACATAAAAGGAACAGTGAACTGAGTGGCAGATGCATTGAGTCAGAGACCATGCATCTGTTCGGTGCTGCCTCCTCAGACGAATCTACGTGAAAATATTCTAACTTTATAGCGTGACACTGACTGGTACAAAGAGGTTGAGGGTTTTATTGGACAAAACACAATGATGGTACCAAGATTTGAAGGATTTTCGTTTGATAGCAATGGTTTATTGAGGTTTAAAAATTGGATTTACGTATTGCCGAATGACGAGTTGAGGATGTTGATCCTAAGCAAGGCTCATAGATCAGTTTACATGGCTCACCCGGGAGTCAGGAAGATGAGGGGAGACCTTAAACCCTTATTCTTCTGGAAGGGAATGAAGGCAGACATAGTCAACTATGTGGCCAGATGTCTAGAATGTCAGCAAGTAAAGGTTGAACATAGAAACCCAATAGGATTACTGTTAAGCCCTAATATTAGATCATTACCCCTTAATTGGGGCATATTATATTAGTAATGTTATTTTATTTATGTCGGCCTTAGTCCATTAGTTGTAATTATGCCTCCTAGTCTCCTATATATACCAAGGAGACATTTTCATTTTGAATCATCTTGGACTTGAACATTTAAGTGGGGTAAAAGGAGGTTTCCCCCTCGAAGAGGCTTATTATCTGAAATTATCTTTTTTTAAAGGCGTTGAGTACTTTTTCTGAGGTTTTTCTATGCTATATTGATATTTGGTTCTTAACATATGGTATCAGAGCTAAAGGTCTTGGGGTTTCGCTGCTACATCTGAGACACCCTGGAATTTTTTCTATAAATTGTTTTCTACAACGTTTTAGAAGGAACGACTTGGAATATATTTATTAGATGGATCAAGGTATGTTGGGTTCAAAATTCATCTCCTAAGGCCTTGTACTTTCGGAGATACAGCCTGTACAAGATAGGGTTCTGGAATCATCCTGAACTGAGTCATTGCGGAATTTTCGCTATAAAACATTTTCTGTAACGTTTCAAAACTTGAACTCTGGAGGTTATTTATAGAAATTAGTAAGGTATCTGTGGTAAAAATTTCATCTTCTGGGTCATCTTAAATTTATAGATACACTTTATGTAAGATAGGGTATCTGACTAGTCCTATTGACTAGTCTCAAGAAGGTGTTCAAGGTAAAAAAATCATAAATTCTTCCTAGAGTATCCAAATTGAGTGGGACTGGTTTCATTGGATCATGGATAGTCTTTAGTATTTCTGGTGCAAGTTTCAGAATTTCATGTCAAGTATTGTGTGAGGGGCACACTATACAAGTGATCTCTCCTGGAAAGGACAAAAATCAGCAAGTTGTGGGGAAGTTACCGTAAATTCCACTTGGCACATCCAATTTTGACCAGACCTATGGCATTGCAGAGAAGAAATATCAAAGAACTACATAAAAGAAATTTTCATACATAGAAGGGCCAAAACTTAGGAGATACAACAGAATAAATATTGTCTAGCAGAACCACCTCAAAATCAAGGTTCAAAAGTGATACTTGGCCAACATGCCACCCAAAAAGGGAACTTCTACACCAACTAAACCTCTAGAAAATCCTCCTTGGACTCTTGATGAAGGTGAAGAAATGCATAGGGACATAAATGATTTACAAAATAAGATAGTAACAAAAGATGAACTACAAGAGATGGAAGCTAAGTTGGAGGCAAAGATGGATGTTTTAAAAGAGGAGATCATGGAAGTATTGAAAAATTTTGTAACAGAGAAGACACCTGAAAGTGAAAATGCATCCCATGAAATTCATGATGAGGACATAAGGAAGGTGAATCAAGAATGGAGAAACTCTAACTTTGGTTTGAAGACCAACCACGTTCCTAAGATTGATATGAGGAAGCTTGATGGCAAGGACCCAATCACATGGATACTTCAGATGGGGCAATTCTTTGATCTCCATAATGTGCCACATACACAAAAGGTATGAATTGTTTCTTTATATATAGAACCTAATCAATTTGTATGGTATCGATGGCTTTTTTCTCGCAAATCACTCATCACTTGGACAATTTTCATGGAAGAAATGATAGCACACTATGAGGATACAAGGAGCAATACCTTCTTTAGCCAATTGATAAATCTCAAG
>ML807689.1:187877-202577 GCA_009831015.1 Picea engelmannii | reverse complement strand
TGTGTGTGCAAAAATTCATCTTCCAACTGATTTCATAGTTTTCAAGTTGGAATTCAATGTGTTGTTTGAATCATTGAGATTTGACACATTCACCTCACAGATTTTGTTCCTTTCTTGACTCCATTTCCCAAAACCATGTACCATAATTGATAGGACCAATTGTTATAAAAAATCACCTTAATTTGTTGATATTAAAGTGAAAATATGCCATTTATAGGGCACACCTATTGTTGCTTTGAAATCATTTTTGAAGAAACAGGGGAATATTATCACAAATTTATGTATTTTTTAGCTGATTTGACAATTTAAATCAACAATCTAGAATTTAGCTTTTTTTATTTCAAGAAATTACTACCATATTTGAAGGAAACATTGAACTTTATCACGGATTTGGAGCACCATTTGCCCAAGAATATAAAGAAAGGCTTCAAGGCCTTCATGCAAACCCCCTCGAATTGCCATGAATCAATCTGACGGTGAGAGAGTGTGTGATTAGTGACAGGGCACACCCCTAGTGATTATCCAAATGATTTGGATCACATTTTATCCAAGGGTATTTCTGGTTTATAAAAGGTCTATATGCTTATACTTCTGTATGTAACAATTTCCATGCTTAACTCCAATTTTAGAGCATATTCAAGTCGGGCAAGGGGAATACAAGTGTAACCTACCTATTCTATCCATGAGAAGATATATTAACATATGGATATTTTCCATCACTAAATTGATAATAATACCAACCAACAATAGTAAGAGGGATATTAAATTGGTATTAACATTAACATGATTTTTTTTCATTCAACCAACAATATACTTCCATAAACTCATGAGAAACGATAGGCATTTACAAAAATACATTAAAGAAAGTTACAAGAAAGGAAACATCAATTTATAATCCTAATGTCCAAGTAGCAAACTATATTAGCTTCAAATAATAAATTCAAACAATTCTTATAAGCACTTTGATAAATATCGATATGTTTATTCATCAGTATTTCCTTTCCCATATTTATAATGCTTTGAAAGTATAATGTATTTGAGAAAAAAAGAAATGAAAAAAGGGATTGGTAATTACAATAATCTTCAATTTGTATGCATCCAAGAATGGGATGTTTGCTTTCGTGTAGAGGATATAAAAAATTTTCTTCTGCAAGAGAACAAGACTAAAGTAATGAGAAAACTTATCAAGACTACAACCATCTAGAACTATTGTCACACAGGAAATCGTTCATGCATAGAATTAGAGTGAAGATCATATTTCCTAGTGATTCGGCACAAAAGAACCAAATGCATCTCAAATAGAATATCTTACCTAGAAACCAGAGAGCTCATTCCTTAGAGAATCATCAGCATCTTCCAGCTTGTGTTTTTTTTTTCCTATGCTAAATTTTCCCTTCCATGTTTTTGCTCTGTACTCCTCGTCTTGTAGAGTGCTCTAATTGTTGTTTCTATTTTTGTAGAGTGCTCTAATTGTTGTTTCTATTTTTTTGCAATGGCAGTGAAGATCCCATAGAAAACACATATTCTCTTGAAATGTTTATTGATGCCCTCCAACATTTGATCCTTTAGTCCATAGATGTGTAACGAGCAGAGAGGGAATACCCTTCATTTTAATTTGGCATTGGGACATATAACTTCATTAATAGGTCGATTTACAGAAGTTGAAAAACATTAAGCAGAGAGGAAATATAGATGCAATCTCTCCTTCGTTACTTGGGAAAAGGGATTTTGAAGAAGAAATGCAATCTCTCGTGTGAAAAGGGTTTATGAATAAGAATACAAGATGAGAACCAACGTGAATGAAGCAACCTGGAAAGCTCTATAGCCTATGATACTGTTGTAATGATAATCACCATGTAGTTAAAATGAAACCGATGGGGTTTGTTCCATGTCAGGTCCCTTCTATAACCCACTACAGGAAGATGGTGTATAATTATAAAAACACATGCAGAGCCTCTGTCATGAACTATAAAAAAAACACCATGCCATTGATTACAAAACATGGTATTTATAAAAAAGACCATAACATTGCTTACAAAACATGGTATTTATAATTTTATTTTGCAACCTTGAAAAAAAAAACACAACATGGTATTAATTTTTTTTAGGCTATCGTGGAAGAATATGTCGGTCCATGCTTACATAAGAATGTCCACGATCTTTCCTCTACCTAGATGTGAGGATTGAAGCATCCTTTCCACCATTAGAGTGGGACCTTTTTTCAACCCCATCTCAATCAGGAAGATTAAGTTGAGAATGGAACCATTTAAGAGTTTAAATGCATGACTATGAACTCGATACGTGTGGAGCAATTTTAACCCTGATTTATCAACCTTCAAACTCTTTTCATCCTCACTCCTCTTTAGCTTCGGGCAGAGTGAGCTCAAATTTGGTTGATAGGAATATCAGGGGATTGTAGGAATCCTAGGAAATTGTTATTGGTGGTAAAGAGTCCACCCTAAGGAAACACCTTCAACCTAATATCAAAACAACCTAAAGTGCAGTGTAGGAAATTATGGTGATGAGGAAGAGGCTTCTTAATCTGGCTACAAATTTAACTCATGATACCCAATTCTCTTTATCTTATCTTAATACTGCAATCTCACAGAAAACACATATCCTCTTGAAACATCTATTTCTATCCTCCATCTTTCAACCCATTAGTCCATAGTTGTGTGTCCTGCAGAGAGGGCTTACCCTGCAATTTAATTTTGGCATTCTGATATTTTTTCCGTAGGAATAGATCCGACCTCCCTGAAAATTTTCTAGATATCGGAGTAACTGCACACAACCACCATTTATCCATTATTTTCCAAACAATTATTCCGTGGAGCCTCCACTAAGACACCCTACCACCACTGCTACCTCCTGCTATGTCCACCCTCTCTAAATGTAGTCTGGGCTTCAAGTGTCGAGCAACTAATTTGACTGTGTGCCTGTAATTTCTCTAGCAACGACAACCTTGAAACGTTATATTCTACCTTGATATTCATGGATCTCCATTTCCATTTCAGTCATGGATACTAAATAAACCCTCTCATACTCAAATGCACCAAACAACAATTTTTTATATCCTGATACTCATTTGTCACACTTTGGAATCTGGATGGAAATTTTCCAACCTGAAATCTACCCAACTTGAAAACTTTCCTAGAGGGCATGTATGGATTTTGTCATCTATGTGAATTTAAACATTCTTTACCATTAATACTTTTGAGCAGAGGTGCATGAAATACTATTAGATCGTTTTGGCAACAACAGAATCTGATGAGCAGAGGCGTAATGGCATAAGAAGTTTATATTTCATTTGTTATTCTTCTGCTTCTTGTAGCATTGCAATCCAAAACCACATTGATCCAGATGGATATTGGTGGCCACCCACCTATTCCACTTGGACCCCCACCATTGCTTCTTTCATTTTTTTATTTTCTACACAGTTTACTATTTTTAGCAGTTTTTTGGGTCCTGAACTTTCGTAGCCATTTTAAGGCCTTAAACGATGCTTTTTTGGGGAAACGGGGAGCTACATGGAGCATAGATAAATGTTTCTCACCCAAAAGTTGTATTCCTCGGATAGATATTTCTAACTAGGTATGGAACGTGTCAAACGAAGATCGTATGCAAAAGTTACGTCCCCGAGAAGTTGATGTACCAACTTACCCAAACGGGGCCCATAGTCTTGGCATTTCATCTCCTAGGGTTAGGTATTTGGATGTTTAGGGTTTTCCATTGTTTCTCAATAATAATAGGCCTTCGAGCCTCATTGTAACAYAGTTCAGAGGCCAGTAGCCGCCACATCTCTTCTTAGAGATAAGATACCAGTGCCCTAGCTAGTTTATTTCCATTCTGTCTGTAAGCATATTTCAGTCATTTGTTATTAATGAAATGAAGTCTTATTTCCGTTTCATCTTTGCGTTTATGTGTATTTATGTATTTCATTGTGTTCCTACATAAATCTGAATCAATGGTATTAGAGCGATCTTCCCATTCTCAATCCTTCTTTTCATGTCCCCAACGAGGTCGGGGTATAAGGAGTTGGGGCTCAATTTGGTTGAACCTTTGCAAGATCAGCCTCACAAACCTCGACGACTGCCCATGGGGGAAGAAAAGAAAGATGAGGGAGCAAAAGATCCTATCAAAATGTTGCTCGAGGAGGCCCTCGAGAAACAAAGGAATGAAACGATGGACAACTTTGCCCATATTCTTTAATGGATTCCCACTGGCGACGCGTCGACATCCAATAACCACTCTGGAGGCGCCGCTCCTTTTAAGGTACAAGTAAACTTTGACATTCCCATATTTGAGGGCCAAATAGATGGTGATTCTGTAGATAGATGGTTGAATCTATTAGAAGGATATTTCTCGGTTCATGACTTTTTCGACCGAGAAAAGATTAGTTTCGCACTCCTCAAAGCCGCCCCCCATGTCAAGGAGTGGTGGGAAACCTACTTGGAGAAACAGGACGAGGGAAAAACCTCTCTGTTCTCGGCCACACCCACTTGGAATTCTTTTTGAGATGCCATCAAGGAAGAATATTATCCTGTGGGGAGCTATGAGGACAAATACATACAATGGACTACGCTGCGGCAACAAAGGGACCAATATGTGCATGAGATGACGAATCTGTTTCATACCCTATGCACAAAGTTGGGTATCAAAGATTCAGAGAAACATTTGGTGTTAAAATACCACAGTTCTCTGCACATATACATTCAGAAGGAAATGGAGTTCCTTAACATCTCCTCACTTGGTGTGGCATACCGATATGCTGCCAAGCTTGAGCAGAAGTTCAAAAAGAAGAGGCGAGACTTTGGGTCTGCAAATCAGAAGCAAGGGAAAGGTACCCCCAAACCGCAGAACAAAGGACCAAGCCAAGGCGGGGCAGCCCATGACAACCCACCAAAGTCACATATCATAAACTATGATAACTAGCATACCCCCAAAGTGGGGAAAAGGGAACGCCGAAAAAATCTAGAATTACCTTTCCTTTATTGATGGGTTCCCTTAACCATATTTATATTCAAGCTGGATGGGTTTAGTTGCATTGAGGTTTGGACCTCATTATTGTACACATTTTCTCCTATATCTACTTGAGCTACTTTCATCTCATGCCTAACAGTATAGAATTTAGTCTCTTAAAGGACATTGTCTCCTTAGACTCTTGAGAGTGGGATGGCTTTTGAAAAGTATCCTACAAGAGGTGAAAAACAATTCATATTCATAAACCTATAATTTAATGGATCAAGAAACCATATAATAGAAACATGGCACAATTATATCCTTGGTTCAAGCATCTAGTATACCTTGTAGGCAGTTATATTTGCCTTCTTATCTTGGTAGCAACTTGATGCAGGAGCATCGTAAGAAAGCGCAAAAGTGGAGGACAGTTGGAAATGCACCAACCCACATTCTAAGGATGTTTTGAATTTGAAAGAATGAAGCATTAATGTAATATCTGAAAAGTTAATTTTTCTTTTATGTTTTGGAGATTGTAACGCAGATCTTGAGCATTGCACTCATCTGTCGATCGTAAGCATTTAATGTATTAAATATAAATTAGTTGTAGCTTTTATTTTTTGATTTAATAGCTTAGAGATGTAGGAGGGAAAACTCTAGAAAGCTCCATCATATGTATTGTATTGTATTATTATTCTCAGAAAAAAAAAAGAATTAGAGTTGTAGAGAAAGAGAGAGAAAAGAAGAACAAAGATTGTAGAAAATTGTATAAGCATATAGTTGATGCTATAGAACCCATGTACAGAAGAACTTGAGTTAATATAAGAATGCATTGACTCAATTTCATGGCGTTGTGATGAATACTATTTGCATCTATTGAATGGTATGTTTACAGTTTTCTTATATGCTCTGTTATGCATTTGTTTCAATGTTGTGTGTATGTATGATTTCATGTTGAATGTATGAAGTCCATAAGATGGAAGGTATGATTTTCAATTGTTTCTCATCCTGAGAATTCCTGCAAGGAGTACAGTGAAAGTCTGCAAAGAGTGCATTGATAAGTTCTGAGTTTTACCTCAGAAAAGCTCATGAGAGATATCATTGTTTTCATACCGGTAAAAGTGTGAGTATAGCACAGAGTCATGCAAGGTTTGCATAGGTAGGCTGAAGTCTTAGAATTTTCCAACCCAGTGAGTAGTTGAAAGGTTTTTGTCGCAAGGAGTGCACAGATTTGGAGATTTCAGATAATCAGTGATTATCATGAGGCCACAAGGAGTGCGGGTAAAATACCTTGGAATCTTTGAGTTTGCATCAAGAACCAATATCAGGAGGAATAAATACTTCGAAGAGTTCGAAGGAATATGAGGCTGAAGTCACCTCGCAGAAATCAAGCTCAAAAGGAGGCACCAAGTTATTTGGCCAGGGGCATTGAGAACTTGGACGGACGGTTGAAATTCCTAGAGGGAGATATACCGATTCATCGTGGACTATTGGATCCAGTGGATCAGTGGAGAAGTGAAAGCTGAGTGTCTTTCAACACTCATAAGCTTGGGAGAAATAATCGTTGTCAGATATGGATCAATGGGAGTCATTGATCTGATGGTTTTGAGTTTTGAAATTTTGGGAGTCAGAGTGTAGATAAAGTCACGACTTGGAGATCTTGAGTTGCGAAATCCTGATACACAAAGCTTCGATATAATCTGGACCATAAAATCATCGAAGGTTTAGGATTGTCTATCTGAGGAGAAGAAGTTGCGAGTTCGGACTTCGGGAGACATGACAGGAGTTGCATCACGAACTCATGAGTCATGAAATCCCGACACGCTCTTAAGTGGACCCTAGGGTTAGACCAAGGTCACATGGTTGAGGAATAAGGGAGGAGTTAAAGCTCCCCAGGCCCATTTCAAGGTTTCGAGAGTCAAAGGAGTCCAAGGGACTCACAATAGGAATTGCAAAGTTGCGAAATCTGAAAACGCTCTTTCGGGTAAAGGTTTTGGTCACGCTGGTTGGTCACGTGGAGTGGAGGTTTGTGCCTAGTTCTTGTTCGCACATGTGAAACTTCTAAAAAGGACTTGTGGTTATATGTGAAAAGGTTCCTATGGAAAATAAAGATCCATTTTTTCTCAAGTGAATAGAATGATCCAAGACTGGGAGGTCACGGAGAACTTGCTGAGGTAGGGGTGTTGCGCCAGGTGGTATCAGAGCCTACAATATTTATTTTTTGTAGGCAATAGAGAACAAAAGGAAAGCTGTGATTTGAATTCTATGAAGAATAGATCTAAACAATTCCGCCAAGAAGACATCAAGAGAGACCCATGCCCGATCCATTCGTGGAAAGGGAAATGAGAGAACTTTGTGCTCGATTGGATTCTATGGAGACAACACAGAGATGAACAATTGATACTAGAGATGTCAGTGAATCCAAAAATGAGAATGAATCTAGGCCCAGATAAGAATAAGTTATAGTTGAATATGTTGCAGAGGAATGTCTATTCAGAGCTATTGTAAGAATAGGGGCCAAAGAAAAAATGGACATCCTAATGTATGAAGGCAACTTAGACATTGAGGAGCTGCTAGATTAGTTTAGAGATCTGGATAAATACTTCGAATATGAGGATACTGAAGAGGATAAGAAAGTAAAACATGTTGTCACTAGATTGAAAGGGCATGTAGCATTGTGGTGGGATGAACTGCAGGTTGACAGGCATTGCAAAGGAAAGCAAAGAATCAAAAGATGGGATAGGATGGTCACCAAGATGAAGGCCAAGTTTATACCCAGAGATTACCAAATCAATCTGTTTCGAAGAATACAGAATTTGAGACAGAAGTGGATGATAGTGAAGGAATACACTGAGGAGCTTTATAGACTCAACATAAAAAAAATTCATCATGAGACTGATGATGAAAAGGTTCCCAGATACATTAATGTCTTGAAATATGAAATTCAAGACGAGATGAGCATGGTGACAATCAAGAGTGTATAATATGCTTATGAAATTGCTTCAAAAGCAGAAGAGAAATTGGCCCAAAAGCAAGGTCAAAAAAGCAGAGGTAGAAGTCAGATCAGAGGCAAAGAAATTTCCCAGGACATAGTACAAAATCCCAAGGATGAAGAAAAGAAACCTCATAACCACCCAAAAAGAGGGGGAAGTTCATAGGGAAGAAAATATGCCGATAGGAACACTTTTCCTCGCGCAAGAGGAAGAGGAAGAGAAAGAGGTGGTGAAATAAAGTGTTTTTTATGTGGAAAGATCAGACACAAATATTTTGAATGTCTTTATAGAAAAATAGAAGGAGGAGGCGAAGCTCACATTTCATAAGTGAAAAGGTGAAATTTTGAGGCATAATATGCTGAAGGCAGAAGATCCTTAATGATGAGGAAAATTCTCTTGAAGCCAAAAAATGAGATAGAGAATCCATTCTAAAGGAACAATTTGTTTAGAACTKCTTGAAAGACCAAGGATAGGGTATGCAAGGTGATAGTGGATAGTGGAAGTACAAACAATCTAGTATCCACAGAAATGGTGGAGAAGCTAGAATTGGAAACAGTTGCACATCCATGCCCATACAAGGTTTTTTGGTTTCAATAAGGACATAGGGTAACAACCACTAAACAATTTTTAGTTAAATTTAAGATAGGGGGATATAGAGAAGAGATGTTATGTGATGTTATTCCCATGGATATATGTCATATTTTGTTTGGTAGACCGTGGAAATATGAAATAAATGTTTTTCATGATGGGAGAAAGAAGACATACACCTTGGAGAAAAATGGTAGGACACACATGTTGCTGCCAATTGAAGACAAGAAGGTGAAAGGAGAAACAAGAAATACTATACTTCTTATGAGTGGGAAGGAAATTCTGGATGAAGTAAGGAAATAAGAAGACATGTGGTTTGTTGTGGTGAGGAAACCTAGAGTCATCTTGACTAGTACTTCGATAGATGATCTATCGGAGGAAATTCAGGGAATGCTGGAAAAATTCATTGATATAGTGGTGGACGATTTACCTTGTTTGTTTCCGCCCATCAGAAGTATAAGCCATAATATTGACCTAATACTAGGAGCAATTTTTCCAAACAAAGAAGCATACAGACTGGCGCCGCAGGAGAATGAAGACGTCAAAAAGCAAGTCCAAGACTTGATGGACAAAGGGTTGATTAGAGAAATCTTGAGGCCATGCGTTGTGCCAACAGTGTTAAGTCCAAAGAAGGATGGTGGATGGAGAATGTGTACAAACTCGAGGGATATAAACAAAATCATCATTAGGTATAGATTTCCTTTACCGAGGATGGATGACTTGATGGATTTCTTGAGTGGAGAAAAGTTTTTTTCAAAAATTAATTTGAAAAGAGGATATGATCAGATTAGAAAGAGGGAAGGTGATGAATGGAAGACAACATTCAAGATGAATGAAGGATTATATGAATGGATTTTCATGCCATTTGGTTTGACGAATGCACCAAGTACTTTCATGAGATTGATGAATGAGGTCTTGAAAGATTTCATTGGAAAGTTTGTAATTGTGTATCTTGATGATAAACTGATATTCAGTAATACTACGGAGGCACATTTGAGACACCTAACTCTAGTGATGAGGAGGTTGCAACAAGAGAAGTTGCTGATAAATTTGAAGAATTCATCTTTCACAAAGAAGGAGCTTGTATATTTAAGGTTTGTGATCTCTTCGAATGAGTTGAAAATGGATCTTGAGAATGTAAAAGAAATCAAAGAATGGCCATCACTGAGGAATATCTTTGAAGTCACAAGCTTCCATGGATTAGCTAGTTTTTACAAGAAGTTCATCATAAATTTTAGTGGAATTTCTATGTCAATGATGGACACGGTCAAGAAAAGACATAAATATTTTCATTGGACAAAAGAAGAAGAAAAAAGTTTCAAGTTGTTGAAAGAGAATATAATTGGACAACCAGTTCTGGTTCTGCCAAATTTTAGTAAAACATTTCAAGTGAGATGTGACACAAGTGGATTTGTGATTGGAGAAGTTTTAAGTCAAGAAAATAGATTGGTTACATACTTCAATGAGAAGATAAATTATGCCAAGATGAAATATTCCATGTATGATAAATAATTTTATGCAATCATACAGGCATTGAAGAAATGGAGGCATTACTTTGTTTTGAAGGAGTTCATTTTGTATAGAGACAACCATGATTTACAATTCGTAACCAAACAAGAGAAACTGAACCAGAAACATGCAAAATGGGTTGAATTTATGCAAAACTTTAATTTTGTTATAAAGCACATTTCTGGAACTGTTAACAAGGTTGTCGATGCATTGTGAAAGAAATGTTTAATTCTACAGGAGTTTCATGTGAAGACCTTAGGTTTTGATAGCCTTAAGGATATGTACAGAGATGATTCAGATTTCAGAGATGCTTATGAAGCATGTGAGAATCCTGTTCTGAGAGACAAAAGCCAATGGATTGAATACTTAATTCAGGATGGATTATTATTCAAAGGAAATCAGTTGTGTATCCCAAAGAGTTCCATGAGAGAGGATCTTCTAAAAGAAAAACATAGTGGAGGACTGGTTGGACATTTTATCCATGACAAAATTTTCACGCAACTCAACAGTTTGTATTATTGGCCAGGGATGAGGATAGATGTGAAGAAGGTTGTCAACAGATGTAGAATTTGCTAGGATGCAAAGGGAAACACATAGAATAGAGGATTGTACCAACCATTTCCAGTACCAGAGAGGTCATGGGACGCGATAAGAATGGATTTTGTGTTAGGACTACCGAGGACACAAAGAGATTGTAATTCCATATTCGTGGTAGTCGACAGATTCTCAAAAATGGAACATTTGATTCCATGTCAGAAAACCAGTGATGCGACACACATTGCAAATATGTTTTTCAAAGAAGTTGTTCGAACTCATGGTTTACCCAAGAGTATTGTTTCAGATAAAGACACAAAATTTGTTGGTCATTTATGGAGAACGCTATGGAAGAATCTGGGGACAAATTTATCTTTTAGCTCAACATATCACCCTTAGAAGGATGGACAAACTGAGGTGTTAAATAGAATTTTGGGAGACTTGTTGAGGAGTTTAGTAGCTGAACATCATATTAAGTGGGATCAGATTCTGCCACAAGTAGAATTTTCATATAATAACTCACCTAACAGGAAAACAAGACAAATCCCATTCCGGATAATATATGGAATGCAACCAAGAGTCATATATGAGTTGAGGGTATTAGAGAAGAATGAGTTCAGAAGTGCTAGATCAGAAGATTTTGCAGCAGAGATGCAAGAGCTCCACAGTAAGATCAAAGAATGGTTGCAGATTTCTAACCAGGAATACAAGCATAGAGCAGATCAACACAAAATAAAGCTTCAGTTTGAAGTGGCATATTTGGTCTTAGTGCACCCGAGGAAAGAAATATTCCCAAGGGGAACATATAATAAGTTGAAAATGAAAAAGATAGGGCCATGCAAAATCATAAGGAAATTTGAGGAAAATGATTATGAGATAGAATTGCTAGATGATGTGGGAATATCACCTATATTCAACGTAGTAGATATGCATCCTTATAGAGCACATGAACAAGATGGGGCAGAGAGCCAAAAAAAATTCCAGTGGGTCAAACAAATTCCTGTAGCTGAAAAGCCACAGATTGAAAAGATTATTGATCAGAGGGTTAGAAAAAAGACTTGGAGAAAGATGTATTTTGAATACTTGGTAAAGTGGAAGGGACACTCGATTGAAGATGCTAGTTGGGAAAGTGAAGCAGAAATCCATAAACATGGATAGACAATGTAGGAGCTCATGAACATGAGTCCATGAATTTTTCAGCCAGAGGAGTATGATGTAGGAGCATCGTAAGAAAGTGCAAAAGTGGAGGACAACTGGAAATGCACCAGCGTGTGTTTTGAGGATGTTTTGAATTTGAAAGAATGAAGGATTAATGTAATATATGAAAGTATATTTTTTCTTTTATGTTTTGGAGATTGTAACACAAATCTTGCGCATTTCTATCATCTATCAATTGTAATAATTTAATGTATTAAATATAAAGTAGTTGTAGATTTTATTTTTTGATTTGATAGCTTAGAGCTGTAGGAGGGAAAACTCTAGAAATCTCCCTCGTATGTATTGTATTGTGTTATTATTCTTGGAAAAAAAAAGAATCAGAGTTGAAAAGAAAGAGAGAGAAGAGAAGAACAAAGATTGTAGACGATTATATAAGCAGATAGTTGATGCTATAGAACCCATGTACAAAATCACTTGAGTTAATATAAGAATGCGTTGACTCAATTTCATGGTGTTGTGATGAATATTGTTTGCATCTATTGAATGGTATGTTTACAGTTTTCTTATATGCTCTGTTACGAATTTGTTTCAATGTTGTGTGCATGTATGATTTTATGTTGAATGTATGAAGTCCGTAAGAGGAAAGGTATGAGTTTCAATTGTTTCTCATCCTGAGAATTCCTACAAGGAGTGTAGTGAAAGTCCGCAAAGAGTGCGTTGACAAGTTCTGAGTTTTAACTCAAAAAAGATCAGGAGAGATATCGTTGTTTTCATACCAGCAAAAGTGTGAGTATGGCACAAAGTTGTGCAAGGTGTGCATAGGCAGGTTGAAGTCTTAGAATTTTCCAACCTGGTAAGTAGTTGAAAGGTTTTTGTCGCAAGGAGTGTAAAGAGTTGGATAGTTCAAATAATCAGTGATTATCGTGAGGCCACAAGGAGTGCGGGTAAAATCCCTTGGAATCCTTGAGTTTGCATCAAGAACCAATATCAAGAGGAATAAAGAGTTTGAAGAGTTTGAAGGAAGATGAGGCTGAAGTCACCTCGCTGAAATCAAGCTCAAAAGGAGGTGCTAAGTTATTTGGCTAGGGGCATTGAGAACTTGAATAGACGGTTGAAATTCCCGAAGGGAGAGCTACCGATTTTTTGTGGACCGTTGGATCCAGTGGATCAATGGAGAAGTGAAGGCTAAGTGTCTTTCAACACTCGTAAGCTCAAGAGGAATAGTCGTTGTTAGATCTAGATCAACAAGAGTCGTTGATCTTGTGGTTTTGAGTTTCATAATTTTGGGAGTCAGAGTGTGGAGAAAGTCACGACTTGGAGATCTTGAGTTGTGAAATCCCGATATGTGAAGCTCCGATATAATCTAGACCGTCATATTTTTGAAGGTTTAGGACCGTCGATTTGAGGAGAAGAAGTCGCAAGTTCATACTTCGGGAGACAGTATAGGAGTTTCATCGTGAACTCACGAGTTGCGATGCCCCGACGCGCTCGAAAGTGGACCCCAAGGTTAGCCTGAGGTCACATGGTTGAGGCATAAGGGAGGAGTTAAATATCTGCAAGTCCATTTCATGGTTTTGAGAGTCAAAGGAGTCAGAGGTACTCGCAATAGGAATCACGAAGTTGCAAAATCCAAAAACTCTCTTTCGGGTAAAGGTTGTGGTCATGCTGGTTGGTCACGTGGACTGGAGGTTCATGCCCAGTGCTTGTTCGCACAGGTGTAACTTCTAAAAAGGACCTATATATGTGAAAAGGTTCATGTGGGAACTAAAGAGCCATTCCAACTCAATTGAATAGAATGATCCAAGACTAGGAGGTCACACAAAGCTTGCTGAGGTAGGGGTGCTACGTCACAACCACCATTATTTTTCAAACACTCATGCATTTCCATATCTAGATTGGGAAAACAAAAATAGTTACTTCCATGTATTAATAATGCACTTTAAGGTGCCTTATTCCTGAAAATTCAAGGTCTATGTCTATGCAACTAAAATTAAACCACCCATAAAGAAATTGACCTTCACTCAAGCACATAGTTAGCTCAATAGTTTCTTGAAATCCTGCAAAAATTGCCTTCAAGACAGTCCCTTTGTCCAATTTTCCTGCAATTAGAACATGTTAGCTTACCACATTTTATTCTTTCATTTGTGAAAGATAGAATGTATAGGAAGTAAGGACACCAACCTCTATATTTTTTGTTGTTAATAATAAAAGTGGGAAATGTAGTGACATCACCTCGAGATCCATGTTCAACCTACAAAAAAAATAACACCATGAAATTTCGATAATAGTCTCTCTAATATAAGGGAATCAATGACAACATCACCACATCATAAATGTTTTCCACATGGTCAATATGGAAACAAATTTTAATGATTATGTAATAAATGATAGCTTCTATGTTCACAACTCTTAGATAAAAAAATGGGAAGTAACAAATGGAGTACAACTAAACTAACCTGTGCATTTTGCTCTTTTTCAAAACAAGGTTCTCTATATTTTCATTTGGATCCCCCATGAATTTTTCTATCTTTTTGGCATCCAAACCTGACCAAAAAATGTGCTTGCATTGAACCAATTGAGACAATGATTACCTATAGCTTTAGGCATATTCTACAAATTGATGCTCACTAAAAGTAGAGTAGTTATAAGTCTTGAATTACTTTGAAATTATTGTGAATAATAGAAAGAAACACACCTAGAGACTGCATCACATTTCCAGCATTACCACATCATAAATGTTTGCCACATGGACACCATGGCAACAAATTTTAACAAATATGGAATAAATGATAGCTTCTATGTTCACAACTCTCATATACAAAATGGGAAGTAACAAATGGAGTAAAACTAAACTAACTGGTGCATTTTTCTCTTGTTTCAAAACAAGGTTCTCTGTATCTGCATTTGGATCCCCCATTCATTTTTCTATCTTTTTGGCATCCAAACCTGACCAAACATTATG
>ML807689.1:162499-176381 GCA_009831015.1 Picea engelmannii | reverse complement strand
AATTGGGATGGTAATATTTGTACATGATGGTAAAGTGGTTGCACATGACTTAAGCATTATAAAATATTTGTGATTTTGATGGTAAAATATGTTAAAACACATCTTTGATGTGTATTTATTTTGATAAAACAATAATAGTTTTTTCTAAATTGGTGGAAGGGGCCTAAAAGTGAAAATACGACTCTCCCATGTGTCAGGAATAAATTATAAAAGATGGTTTATCAAATTAAGGAGAGAAAAACACATCATTGGTTGGAGAGGTTTTTTCTTTTTAAGTTGTGATTTTATCATGGTTTTATCAAATGAGAGAAAAACACATCAGTTTTCATTATAAATTCGTTGATATACATATGTGATTTTATCATGGTTTTTGAAATCTTTTTATAGTATGTGAATTTGATATAAAAAAAAATACATTGTATTGAAATTTAAGAAAACTTTTTTATTCTTATTTTATTTTTGTTTTGTAATAAAATTATATATATTAAAATTTAAAATTCAATTAAGATCTTCAAATTATATTTTAAAAATGGAAATGACATTGTTTTCAAGTTGATAGACCATTTTCCTCGGATGGGGTGATTTTGGTTTCAACTCGTGGAAAACCAGAGGGGAGGCCACCTGGTCAGACCTCCTGCCACCTGGAATTGGCTCAGACATTCCCTCCCTCTACAGTCACCTCATGCGATTAAACACCCTGTCTTCATTCCATGGCTGTCAATCGATGCCAGCCTACTGCATGCATTTGACGTTTTTCTTCATGGGAGTTTTAATGGAGATGCGCTTGATGAATTCACAGTCCCATCACCAGTTCAGAAATGGAGGATTTAGGCCAAATCCTTGGCGATCCAAAGCTCATTCAACCTATTGAACTTCGAAGACTCAGCCCTTCACAGTTCTTGACGTCGTCCCTTCACTCTAGTTCAAGCTCATGTTGTCCCCCTTGCCTCCAACTCTTCTCCAGGGTTCTCACAATGCCTCTGTGGTTTTCTGGTTTGGAGTTTTCCCTCACACTCTCTCTGTGCATCCCTCTTTTGGTTACCTGAGGCCATTTCTATGCCTCATCTCAGAGGCAAATCAAAGCGGGGAGTGGCATGGTATGAGACCAGAGGAAGGGTTGCACCCGACAGTGGATCTCCCCAGAAATACTAGGTCGCCACTAACCTGAAGCCCATAGTATCTCCTACTCCTGCTCATCTGACTCGAGAAAGCACCCCAGACCTCTCCATGCTATCGAATCCCTTTGGCTTTCGAGTTGAATGGTTTTATAGTCTCAAAAATTCCCTTGGTTTCACTCCTCCTCCTCCCTCTCCTCCTCGCCACACTCCACCCCATACTTCTCCCCCTTTCCACCCCCCTGCTCCACCTCCAGTTACCTCCACCTCTCATTTTCTCATAGCTCCCTCCTCCAACTACCCGACCTCCTCCTTCGACTCCCCACTTTACCCTTCTCTCCCCTGCTCCCATTGCGTAGAGAGAGAAGAACTCGAGGAGTCCTTGGACGATCTCAAGCATGGATTAGGGGACATCAAGACCACCATTAATGAGATGCAGAATAGGGAGATGGAGCATTGGCGTCACATGGACCTCCTAATGAATTTCTTGCAGGACCTCAGACAAGTGATCTAGAATAGAGATACACTCTTGAGAGACAATTTGTAGGTGTGTCAGTCCTTCATGGGGAAATGGTTCGACACCGACACTAGATGATTATGCTTTTGTTTCAGGTTCCCTGGTTCTATGTTTTTAGTTATATTTATTTGGCCCAACGAGGCCACCCAGTTTTGGGGAAGTTTGGTCTTAGAATTTTTGGTCTTCGTCAAGCTTTCAGAAGAATGATGCCCTGTGTGGAACTGCAAGTTTTTATTTTACCATTTTGCAAATTTTACATATATATTTTGGACTTGTGGAAACATTGGTTTCCCAAAAGGGCAATGCTGCCACACCCAAGCATGCTAGATAGGCAGATGTAATCTTCATCTTTTGCAGTAATTAATATAATTTTTCTAACTTACAAAAACAAAGAAGTTGATAGACTATTTTATCACAATGTTTAAAGCATTGAGTAAAAGTTTCCACAAAATACATATGGAAAAATAGTGGAATCTCTTCTCCTCTCCTGGAAAACTAATTGTCTTTTGAATACTAAAGATGTTGGTACAACCAGTCCAAAAGGAACTACTATTTTACCATTTGAAAATGGCTACAAAAATGTGCAAAATTAACAAAAAATCACAATTCATTGAAAAACCTGACTAATGATTTTGGAAAAACGTTGGATTATCCTGTGGATCTGTTGGATGCGTCACTGGATTCGCCTCTGGATGATGAATTTCTTCAGCTAGATTCGGCCAGACTGGAACTAGTGCTGGCACAGGAGGAGCCAAGGGGTGTTCATTGCTAGCAGTCAAATGGAAGGTTGAAGGGAGCCTTGACCCAACTGAGTCATTAGAATTCACTGGTTATTGAGGATGATTTAAAGGATTTGCCAATTTCTGTGCAACTGCTCCAATTTTCCTTCTATTTATGTTAATTCCTCAAAGTGCAATTGCAAGTTCATGATCGTGCCAAAGTTCTTGCTGGTGCAGTTGAGCCTGTAGATTAGCCAATTCATCTCGCAACCTCTGGTTGTCCCGTTGAAATTCTCTAAGCCTAGAGTTTGTTCTCTCTTTTGTGCATTTGACATCCACACGCAATGAGAAAAACTTCTCCTGAAGTTCCTCTGAGACGCACATCGGGCAAGAGAAAGGACCTATGGATATTCTCCACATGTTGGCGGGATGGCATAGGATCGAGCTGGTCTGAAAATCATTGTTGAAGTGAAGAATGTAGACGATATATGTAGGGTAAGAAATCAGACTATGATGCAAGTAGAGCACCCTATGTTTCTTTATAGTGGCGCTAAGAACAAGTAGGATAAGCCATACTTGCGAGGGAGGAAGTATCAATGTACACTTGATGGAACAAGGAACCAGAACCACCCACGAGCTAACTGGAGTTTGCACAGGGATGAGCAAGGGAGGTGATGCCATGGGAGTAAGGTAGGGCATCATAGAGTATGAGTGAAGCACCATGAGTTTAATAGGGAGGACAAGAATATGAGGGGGTGGCATGGGGAGGAGGAAGGGGGACACGTGGTTAGGAGGAGGGAGTCGCATGCCAAGAGGGGGGTCCCAAAAGAGCATGGGGTGAAGGAGGGGTCCCGTAAGAGAGGGGGGAGGGGGTGGAACTATGTTAGAGTTCAAAAATGGTGGATGTTAAGGGATCCAGACATGTGAGGAAATTTGATTGATAAAAAGTTGGCCATGTTCTAAGAATTTTGTTGATTTAGCTAAGCAACCAACTTCTGTATTTTGAGAACGAAGGATGTGAAAGTAGTGGATTTTGAGAAAGAGATGTTTCAAAGAATTAATTTATGTGTGAAGACTAGAGGGATGAGTGGGAGTGGTTGAAATTCCAATGAGTTCCCTTATAACTATCTCAGAGTCTTCTATCACTGTGAGGGCTTGGATGCTTCTTGAGT
The DNA here is from genome assembly GCA_009831015.1 of Picea engelmannii. Taxonomy (NCBI): domain Eukaryota; kingdom Viridiplantae; phylum Streptophyta; class Pinopsida; order Pinales; family Pinaceae; genus Picea; species Picea engelmannii. Next base: position 172,858 of record ML807689.1, on the reverse strand, counting down.
GTGCAATTTGGAGACCCATGTACATTGCTAGAGTTTTTTCTATATTATTAGTGTTTTTTCCCAAACCCTGGGAAAAATTTGAGACCTTTTGTCCATCGGAGTCAAAGATGACTCCCCCGCACCTGCCGCCCCTAATAATGTTGGGAATATTATAATGTAAAAGATATAATTCAACCAATTTTTTTTAGGAAAAAAAATATTTCTAATATTTAAAATTTGTTTATTTTTTTATTTTTTAAGATGTTTTTTTGTTTATTTCCTCTTCCATAATGCATGTTGTAGAGAAAATATCTAGGTAGTTTTTTTAAGTCTTTATTATATATTTCTTTAATTTAGCTCACAATCTACAATTACAATATAAATGTTGTAAACTTTTTTTAATAGTGTAAAAATATTTTTTCAATGAAACAAATTATTTAATTTTTGAAATTACATTATATTATAAGTGTATTAAAAAATAATAATGAAATATATTTTAATTTTAATTTTGAGTATAACAAAAGTGGAATTTACAAATACTTTTTTCAATGAAAAAACTTTACTAAATTTTTGAATCTATATTATATTATTATATTTTTTTTTTGTTTGTTAATTTGTGCGGGACCTGTTGGCTACGCGATTAACCCGTGGCTTGAGAAACCGCAACTTAGGGGCATCTAAGCCGTCAAAATCACCTGGGGATCGCACCCGGCCTGAGCCACACCAACCCTTAACATGGTTGGATTTTTTGTCCCCGCAGGTTTCGAACAGGTGACTTTAACAACACAGAGTGGCTTAACAACACACTCTGTCACCGACTATCCTACACCTCGGGGACATATTATATTATTATATTATTGTATTGCAAAAGATTTATTAAATTTTTGAAACTACATTATATTTTAAATGTAGTTTCAAAAATTTAATAAATCTTTTTATAAATGTTTAATAAATTTTTGAAACTACATTATATTTTAAATGTAGTTTCAAAATTTTTATAAATCCTTTAATAATGTTAATAWTTTTTTTTTATAAATGTTGTAATGTTTTTTTTTTTAAGTGAGTGTAAGAGCCTGTATTACTAAAGGAGGGTTATGATACAAAAAGGGGGACTCCCTGGTCTTCCAAAAAGGAAACCAGACCAGAGGTTCCCGAGTTGCATTTTTTGAAATAAACGAGGGGTGGGACTTGAATGTCACCATGGGAAACCAACTCAGTCCTACCATATCCAATTTTTGAAAATATAGGCATAAGAGACATGAAAAAGAATAAGCTCAGACTGACACTAGACTAATTAGACTGACTTGACAATGGAATAACCAGACACTAGTCCATGACAATGATGTGTTTCTTTCCTTCATCCCTTGGCCCTTGTTCTCCTCCTTCTGGGTGATCATGCGAGTCTTTCTAATATGTGTTGGCGCTCCATTTTTGTCAATTGGCATGATGTCCATGTGATCAATGTATCATAGGTAGAAGTGGAATTGAGAAACCAACCACTCCATCTTGGTTTTTTGGTCCTTCTCGACCTCAGTTAGCAATTTGGTTATGGTTTCCAGACTGCTGAGGCGACTCAATATTTCGTTCAATAGTTTCTTGTGTTCCTTGTTGTCCGCCACTCTGGAGTCTTCCATTTCTGAGCTTAATTTGTCAATCATCATATTTTTTAGCCATGCCATATCCATCATTTTGTGGTAGAGGGTTTCCCTGGGCTACGTGGCTCTCGGGTCAGTTACCCAGACTGCTTCCTGAGTCAGAGCATCCCATGCTTTGCCCTTTCTTTTTTCTTTGATTTATTTTTCACACCTAGTAATGGTTTCTTTTCCTTTCGGTGCAACCAGAGAATAAAAGGTGTCCTCCGTGTCTTTTGTTGCTTGCTCCATCCTTGAGACCCTCCGAGGACTTTTTAGAGTTTCCTTCCCCAGGGGGTTTCTTTTGATTTTCTTTTTATTCATTCACACCATCCCATCTAGCCTATGGTAGCTCATTTGCTGGATTCTCAACCTATTCCTTTCTACATGGGGGTTCCTCCTTTCCCTTCCCTTGTATTTGTGGTGGACCCTAGAGTTGCACTATTCCTATTTGCATCTATTTTTGTTGTTTCTTCTCTTATTGAACTTCCCCTGCTTTAGGCTTGTCCTTCTAATCATGGTATTCCTATAGAGGTGAACCTTCCCATCCTTTTCCCCCATCACAATACATATGATCATGATGACTCTACCATTATCCCTGTGCGAGCCCTTGCCCCTGCTCACTTGATATCCTACTATGCTAATCCTCGTACCCGTTCTTTGGCGTGGTGTACCGATATTGGCCCATGCCAATCCCTCTTTCCTTATGTCATTCGCTGCCTGTTGTTTGTCATCTATACTTTCCCATGGTCTTTCCTCGCAATTATTATTGTTGACATGAACTTGTTGCCGTACCCTCTCCTGCTGTATAATCTGATCTTGCATTGTAATTGGTGGTCAAGTGTTGGGCATTCATTTCCTGCCTGTGCCCTTCATGCCTTCTTCCAGGCCTTATGTTTCCCTCCTCGATGCGACCTTCCTTGCTTAAGCTGCCATAACGATCTTTTGTCGCTGTTTGGATGCAGTCTATTCTGAATTTTCCATTCAGGATGTTGATTCAGGTAGTGTCTAGTTCTTTTCCTTCCTTTCTAACCCCCTCGTTGGCGATTCTATTTGCCAGGCCATTCACTGACCTACGTACCCAGTGCAACTCCACTGTTTTCATCGTTTGCAAATTATCCTAGATTTTTTGTAGGGAGTGTGCCAAGCGCTAGTGTCTCTGAACCTTTCCCACTCTAGTGCCATTTTGGAGTCTCTTCACCATGTTTATAACCAAGGTGGAGTCACCTTCCACGATAGTGTTTTTCATCCTTTCGCGACTTAGAATTTTGAGCCTGAGCTCCAGGGCTCCAAATTATATTGCGTTGTTGGTTGATTTTCCCATACTCCCAGCGAACAACCACCACAACTATCTCTGATCATCCCTCCCATCCCTGTCATTCCTGGGTTTCCTTTTGCCACCCCGTCAAAATTCAACTTGAGGAACCCTATCGGAGCGTGTGTCCAGTTGTGCTATCCGATTTGGAGTTGTGGAGGCCACCCTACCTGTGTGTTGTTGCGCCCGTATTTTAGGTGAAAATATTCCAGGATGCAAGAGTCCTGGCCTGTGAGTGGCACTTTTATGGTCTGGAAGTTGCGGCTCTGAGTCGTTTCTCATATTTGTGAGGTTATTGCTTCCTTGAGTTTCCCTTTCGAAAGGATTTCATTCCTGAAGATGTGTCGATTCCTTTCTTTCCATATTACCCATATGATCATCCCCAACATGAGATTCCAGCACAGGTTCACCATTTCTTTTTTGTTGTAACTCTCATTCCAGTTGTTGATGGTTGCGTTGATGTTACCTCGGGTCCTATTAGACTGGAGAAAGATGCATGCTTCCCAATCCCATATCTCTGTTGTGTAATTACATTCATCGAGGAGGTGATTCATTGTTTCTTCCTTAGGTTGAGAGAGATGGCATTGTGATGGGCCTATGAAACCCCTTTTCCTTAGGTTTTCCCAAGTTAGAATTTGGTTGTAAAGTACTATCCATTTCAACATTTTGATTTTTGGCCACTGGGGGCTGCCCCAAATATTTCCCCACTGTTGCACCAGATCTTCTTGGTTCTGGTCCGCGATGTAATTCCGAGATTCTTTTAAGTTGAATTCCCCACCATTATTCCTGGCCCATCTTAATTTGTCCTCTTCTTTCGAGACTACAATTTTCGTTTTCCCCAATTCCTCCTCCACCTCTTTCATTATTGTTGCGATCCGATCTCTATTTTGTGGATTGCGTTTGTCCCAGATCCTCCATCTATCATGATCATTTTCTTGTTTCTAGTAGTGATGGATTTTGATTTTTCCTTGCTCGATCATTTCCTGTTAGAGTTCCTCCCTGTCCAAATTTTCCATTCTGGGTTCCTGTTTCCATGCGTCCTCCCAGAATCTAGTTGTTTTACAATTCCTCACTTCCTAGAAGCTATGTTTATGAATCCAGGTTTTGTTAAGCCAGGCTAGATTCCAGATTTTTGATCCCTCCCTTGTGCCCATAAAATGAATTCAATCTTGGTCATTGATGTCTGGGGCATACTTGGCCTTCCATAGGTTTTCCCACAGTAATGATTTTTCTTTGACCCATCTCCACCAAAGTTTCATCTCGTAGGCTTTGTTGGTTACTTGTGGGTCTTTTAACCCCAGGCCTCCTTTGCATTTTGGTTTGCAAACCTTCTCCCAGGTCACTAAGGCCCATTTTTTCTTATTTTCTGCTCCTTGCCATAGGAAGTCCCTTTGGATGGCTCTTATTTTTTGTAGTATTCCTTTGGGAGTGGGAAACACTGACATCATATAGGTCGAAATTGCTTGCATAACCGCTTTGGTTAGGATATTCTCCCTGCTGGGTTGAGGGATATGTAAGTCCATTTTTTCACCATGTCCTGTAGTTTGTTAATCACTCCTTCCCATGTTTCCATTTTGCATTCTCTGTCCGTTAGGGGGATTCCCAAGTATTTTGTTGGGAGCATTTTGCATTCAAACCCCAAAATGTTTGCCAAGTTTCTTTGAATTACAGGGTTGGTATTGAAGAAATATATCATGGATTTGGAGTGACTATTCTTCACTCTCGAAGATTCCCAAAACTCTTCTAAGATTCTTTTATAGGATTTTTCTTCATTAACCATGGGTGTGCCATGGAGTAAGGTGTCATCAACGAACTGTTGGTGCATGGAGGTAGGGAAGTTTTCAAAGGTTTGATGCATGTTATTTCTCATTGTAGTTGCACTTTTTATGCTTCTACTGATTCCTTCCATCATCATAATGAACATGAAGAGTGATAGAAAGTCTCATTGTCTGATGCCTCTTGAAGGCCATAAGGGTTTGGCTGGGGCTCCATTGATTAAGAGTGAGTAACTTGTCGTTGAGACTAGTCTAACAATCTAGTTGATACAGAGTTGTGTGAAGCCAAAGGCTTCCAGAGTCTTGACCATATAGTGCCAGCTAATTTTTTCGTAAGACTTTGCTAGGTCAAGTTGGATTATCATCCCCCCTCTCCTCTATATTTTTAGTGTGTGTATCAGCTCATGGGCATGGATGATGTTGTCCAAAATTTGTCKCCCTTCTAYGAAACYTGTATGTTCCTGTGAAATCAATGTGGGTAGGACAWGTTTCAATMTGTTGGCTATGACTTTGGAGATTATCTTGTAAACCACATTRCATAAAGCTATGGGTCTATAGTGGTCTGGGGTCCTTGCTTCATTTTCTTTGGGGATTAGAGTAATTATTGTGGCATTTAGSGMTTTCAGAATGGAGGCCAAATKTCTGGAGTCTTCCACCACCCCATAAAAKTCATGTTTGACCACTTCCTAGCAGGCTTTGGAGAATTCCACTGTGAAAMCATTTGRACTTGGGGCCTTTTTCGTTGGGCATCTCCTGGACCACTTGGTCAATTTCCTCCTTAGCKATGGGTTTGTTTAGATTGATATTTTGTTCCTTGGTAACTAGCCTGGGGATGTGYCGAGTTATCTTTTGTATGACCTCCGTTCGKCCTTGGTTRGGTTCCTGGGCTATCCCATGGAAGTGATTTACCAGTATATTTTCAATCTCCTTGTGGGATTCTCTCTCGATCCCATCCTRATCCCRAWTTTTCAAGATTTTGTTGTGGGTTCTTCTAGCAATGGTTGTTCTATGAAAAAACWTGGTAKTCCACTCTCCTTCCTTTWGCCACCTCATTCTRGACTTTTGGYRCTATAGAGTCTCTTCTTGCTGGAATCTTGCTTCCCATTCCTGGGTCATTTGGATCTCTTCCCTTTTCTGATCCTCTATATAGCCCTCATTTATGCACATTTCCTGGAGTTTCCTCATTCTGTCTTCAATATATTTTTTTTCTTGGTTTATGTTTCCAAATATTTCCTTGTTCCACTCCTAGAGCTTATGTTTGATGTACTTGAGTTTCTTATATAGTTTGAACATCCTTGTCTCTTTCTCTGGTTTTTCCTCTCACCACCGTTGATTGATGTTCTTCTTGAAGGTGGGATGTTTGATCCAAAATTTCTCAAATATGAAAGTTCTATTCTTCGATGTGGTTTGGAATTTTTCTTCCAATTGGACTGACCAGTGGTCTGAACCCCCCCAGGGAAGGATGTTGCAGTCTAAAGTTAATCCCTACAGAATGATGGACTCCGACACCAAGAATATTTCTAGCCTTGTCGCTACTTAATGTTGATTTATCCGTTTGTTGTTCCAGGTGAATTGGCCATTACTGGTTCTGATGTCCACCATCTCCACTATGTCAATGAAATATGAAAAGTCTTCCACATCTCTATCCAATATCCCAATGCCTCCTTTTTTCTCTGCAAGTGTTGTGATGATGTTGAAGTCTCCTGCGAGGATCCAGTGGAGGTTGTTGGAACGAGATTTTAGGTTTTCTAGGTCTAGGAGAATTCTTCTCTCCGTGCATAGAATCACCTCTGTGTTACCTATGATTTGCATGTTAACCAAAAGTGAGTTCCACAAAGTGAGAATACCGCCTGCCATATGTTTTCCTTCGACAACCAACATCTTGTACTTGCTCCATTGTTTTTTGTTGATTGTTTCCATTCTGTCTACAATGCATTCTGTCTCTTGGATGAAACAAAGGTCTGGTTGTTCCTTCCTCAGTATATTTTTAAGGATTATTTTCTTTCATGGGTTATTTAGGCCTCTTATATTCCATGTTATAATCTTCATTTAAACATGTGGGGTGGATTTGGGAAAGATATTTTTGATCTTACCCGAGTTTATTAGTATAGATCCTAGTTCTTATAGGGATACGTTGTTTGATTTCCTACCTTTATTCCTTCTCATCTTCTTGGGTGAGAGTTGTGGTTGTTCCTTGCCTACTTTGATTCCTAGGTGTCCTATATCCACGTGTGTGCGCTTGAGTCCTTTGTATTTTTCTTCCTCCCTTAGGAGGAAGATATATTGGATACGATCTAGCTGCTCTACTGGTACATGTCTATGCCTTGCCTTTTCCATTGCTCTAGTATGTTTGGGAGATCTATTCTTTCCCTTTCCACAATATCTCTAAGATCAGGATCTTCCATACCTACCTCGCTTGGTGTCATTTCTCTATCTCCGTCTGCCTCCTGGATGGGGGTGTTGAAATCTCTTGTTTCTCCATCCATAGGAGTTGCACTACCCCCCTGTTCCATCTTATTTCTTGGACTATCTTTTTTCTCATTTGTTTCTTGTTCCCTAACTTCTTTAGATTTTTCCTTTTCCTTTCCTCCTTCTTCCCCATTGTTGGTCTTATCCCACCATTTAGTTCTATTCCTGGCTTCCACATTGCTTCATGTTGAGGCCTTACTTGGTTTCTTGTTTGCTCTATTTTTGTGGTTTGTCTTTATAAACCCATCCACATCCTGTTGTATTTTGGTGTTTTTCTCTTCTTGATTTTTATTGAGTGGACATTCTCTGATGAGGTGTCCATGTTCATGGCACCTTCTGAATGGGATATAGTTGTAGTTGATTCTTTGTATCCATTCCTCATCCCTGAATTCTAGGCTTATGGCTTCTGGGAGTGCCCTTGAAACATCCATCTCTATGCAGATCCTTGCATAGAATGTATATCTCCCTTTTACGGTTGCTTCCGATGTATTCACATATTTTCCAAGCTTTTTGACACAACTCGTGTCCTCAACGACACTGTCTCTCTCGCCAGGACATTCTCTTTCTCCGTGGCCCGAAGAGTCAATAGCTCTTCAACTCCCTCGGGAGTTCCTTACCCACAGTCTTCTCGGTGACCGTCCCTTCGTTCTTCGGAAGATTGAGTTTTGCGGATTCGTGAACCTTACAACATTGCTCTCATACCACTTGAAATGTCGAACCCCGAATACCGATGGTCAATAGTCAACCTTCGGGATAGCACCACTCGCGCTGTCACTGCTTTGGGTTCCAGAACCCGAGTGTCGAGGTGCCGATTCTCGATCAAATGCCACCTGGACTATCCCTTCTATCGGGGCCCCACTCTGCTACGTCACCTTCGGGATTTCGCGGATCGTGAACCCTCGACACAAAGTTCCTTGCTGTTGGAAACCCCGAACACCGAAACCCCGATTCTCCAGATCCGTGCCACCTGTCCCTCCAATGATCAACGACTCCCATGGAATCGGGAAATCGCTATTCGCGATTTTGACGTGCATGCAACTCTTGAACTCGCCAACCCCGATATGCCGAAATGCGATGCCTAATGAGGTTCTACATGCACTTGAAGGTTAACTCTTTCTCAAGAGTTCAAGTCATCGATTATCTTCCTCTTGAAGAGTCCTTCGCTCCAAATCTTCTCCCGTTCGAGCTTCACCTGGGTCTGTTCCATGATACTTGTAAGGAACTCTCCCTCCTGAGCTTTCACCATATTTCCACTCAGACTCACTCTGGTTTCAATTCTTCCACAAGATTACATATGCAGCATATGAAAGAAGTAAGTAACAGGAAGCCAATATACAAAGGCACAGTGCCAACAACACACAGAAAATAAACACGTCCGTGAAATTGAATCAGGGCTTCCCTGTTCTCCTCCTCCCAGGCTTGCCTCCGAGTTTTCAATTCAACCTGAACTTTACCTGCACGGTCTGAATAAACCCACACAACCTCTGGGAAAATGAGAATGAGAGTTAATCTGTCCAACCGCCTCAACGCACTCTATGCGGAGGAATTTCACTGCACTCTATGCAGGAATCTCCAGGCTTAGACAGAGAAACAATTTAGACTCATTCCCTCAGATTTTGAACCTGCCATGCAATCACATATGTAGCATATAGACAATAGGAAAAACAAGAAGCAAATATGCAACAGCATAATATTAACAACACACAGAGAATAATCACAGCCATGAAATTGAATCAAACTTTACTATTAATTCAATGTCTGAACATGGGGATTCTTCACAAATTCTCTGAGTTGCTCTCCTTTGCTCCTCTATGCTAATGATGAATAATAATCCCAATTATACAAGGAGGGTGCCTATATTCATTTTCCCTCCTGGAAATGAAACTGTCTAATCTACAGCTAACCCTATCTACCAGCATTTAAAACTGTTAAATGCCTTCTTATCTACATTACATTACAAGTGCGCTCCATATGAATGCATTCATTCAAATGACGGCGCAACAATATTTTCAAAGTAATTCAAAAAAAGTATGCGCTGCCACTGTCCAGCTGTATCCCTCTATCCCCGCGTTGCTCGTTTCATGACTTCGTAGATGCTCCTGCATCATTTGTTCCCAATTTCTTCGAAGGTGGATGGAAGCCAATAGTCTAGTGGCAAGGAGTAAAGCCTCAGCTAGACGGGTACATTTTTGAAGGTTTCTTTCTCTGGGGAGAAGTTTTCCTTTCATGGCCACATGTATGGTCTTGTTGAGGTGTGGAAGTGTGCCCCCCCCTCAAAGAATTTATCCTTGTCCTCCAAGTTCATGAATATTGTTGTGAAGAAGCCTTTCGAACCCAGGTGGAGTTCCACTTCCCTGCTTGGCTTCCAATGATATTTTAGCTAGTTGCACAAAGTTCTTTCTGTGGGCCACAAACCCATGAAATTGAAAATTAGTGCATGCATCTTTATCTGGTCCCGGAAGAGTTGCATTTGTGGATCTTCTATTATCACCTTAGGTATCAGTGATGTTTTAGGTTTACATGGGTTGCGCCCTTCTACCCCATTGGGGTTCACTGGATATTGCACATCATTCTGGGTTTCTTGGGCTTCTTCCCCCATGCAATCCCTTTTTTACTGGTTTCTTTCCTGATTCTTTTCCAATCCTGATCCCGAGGTGTTTGTCACTGTTTCCTTGAAACCTATGTCATGTGGGCCTCCCCCCCTATCCACCACTACTTGCTTGTATGAGGGGGTTCCATTACCACCCTCTTCATTAACCATGTTGTCCTCTACTGTGACTGCAACTGTCAAACCCTAGCTTGCAGTTGCTCCAAACCCTAGCTTCTGAGTTGCCCTGCTAGTCGGGTTTGGGTTAAAGTTAAAGAACTTTTTCGAGTACATTTTTTTTTCCATCCTTTTGTGATGTTTTATAAATGTTGTAATGTTAATAATGAAATATAATTTAATTTTAATTTTGAGTATAACAAAAGTGGAATGTACAAATACTTTTTTTAATGAAAAAACTTTATTAAATTTTTTAATCTACATTATATTATTGTATTGCAATGTTTTTATGATATTTTTGGGTTTCTAACTCTTTATTCAATATTTTGTATTTTGTTTATTTAACTCACAACCAAACAATTATAATATAGATGTTGTAATGTTAGTAATGAAATATATCTTAAATTTTGTAATGTTAGTAATGAA